>CAAHFI010298483.1:0-10974 GCA_900893395.1 Euglena gracilis
CCAGTCGTAAGTGGCATGCACAAGTGTGCCTGCCGGTCAGCCCAGAAAAAAATTTGTATAAGATGCATATGTGGCACACACACACACACACACACACACACACACCGCGTGCACCGTGGGGTCATACATTTTTGTACGCCGTAGAACTGGTGTGAAACGCCACGGGGTGGCTTTCTGCACTTCCCACTGTCCAACACGCCAACGGAGATGCGTACGGACATGCACAAAAGCATGCAAGAATTCTGTAGAGTGCATGCGCACACGAAAAAGGGCCTCTGCGACGCACGGCTGCGCATGTGTGCTTGTTCGAACTCGAACGCGTCCAACGTCTCTTCCGCCGACGTGAGCGGCAGTCCGAGCGCCTGCTTCGTGGTGGGTGTGGGGTGGTGTGTCCCAACACATGGCACAGGAAGGACAAAAGACACCCGAGAAGCCCGCCATTCTCAATCTCTGCCAATGCGGACCGGGCTGCACGGAGGACGATGTCCTCCTCCTCGTCTTCCCGTTGGCGCTTCAACCTCAACACATTCAATGGTATTTTGGGGCGATTCGTGTAATTTTTTGCCAATTTGTTGTTGCAGTGCTTCCGCCTGGTCCAGCTCCTCGTCCGCACAGCACCATCGGCCGTGTACAAATTGATTTTGCATCAAGTTTCCTTACCACATATTCCAAATCTCTGGTTCATATAAATTGGGCGCCTTGGCCCTAAAATCTCAAGTGGGGAAAGCAAAATGATTGAGTGAAAATGCACCCCGGACCCCGACCCCGGACCCCCACCCCACCGCACAGAAATGCCCGACGTGGCACAGCTCGAAGTCACACCCCGGGGGGTGTGCCCGTTGGTGCTTCAACCCCGGCCCCACCGCACAAAAATGTTCGTTGTGGCAAAGCCAGGGCCTGGGTCCCCTGGGGGTCCCCCCTGTGGGTCACCCCGAAACACAAATTTTGTTGAAAATGCACATGAAATGGCCTTGAGCCCCATCCCCCTAAGGCCCTGGGAGGTTGGGTCATTTAAAAGAAGCCTGTCTGAGTCCCACTTTCCTCGTCAGTGTCATTTCCTCCACCCGTGAAAGACATTCCAACGACTGCTTGATGGCAGCAAGGGCGTCTTTTGCAGCCTCAAATGGTTGCTGGAAGGGATTGCGAATGCCTCGTTGAAGGAAGCGTCTGTGTTCGTAGTGTGCAAATGTGATAGAACCTCATCAAGCTGCCCCCCCAAAAATTGTGCGTCGACATGTCAGCAGGGGAAATTTTCGTGGTGAGAATGCAACATTTACCAATCCCACTGCAAATCAATCATGCACCTTGAGTGCAAATTTCAAAACGAAGCCTGGGGAAAATTCACACACCCAATCACACACTGCAAAACACAAACCACCATGACCCGCGTCAAATGTGCAAAAACACACACAATGCAATATGCATTGTCTACAACTGTTGAAAAGAAAAGTTGAAATTCCCACTCAGAAACACATCATTTTGTGGGATATCGTCAGTTTGAGGTTGAGGAAATATAAGTGGCAAGTGGGGGCCATTTGATGGCAGTGTTTTGCCAGCACAGATCACATCCGTGCATTCTGAGATGAATGTACTTATTCAAAGGGCACTGCATCATCCCATTGGTGGGAAACAAAGCGAGAAGGACCAATCTGTTAAGACTAGGCAGACAAATCGAGGATGGTTCAGTGATCTTGTTAGACTCAAGATCAAGGTGAAGGTGCCTCAGATTGGCAAGAGTGTTAATCTTGTCAATAATGACATGGGTGCCCTCAGTTGCAAGGTGATTATTTGTTCCATTGATTGAATTGTCGGCAATGCAATTGCCTGCAATTGGTTTTATTTTGGAAGATGCGATTGATAGGATCAAAGATTTCGAACGAAGACCTTTGAGTTCCCTAAAAACAATTTGCTGGGGTGAGGAAATATGAGTGGAATCCAGTGTGAGTGTCTCAAGTTTGAAAGAAATGTTTTTGTATGGCACACAGTTTATCTTCAAAAGAAATTGACATAGTAGCAATGCTGTGAGATCGCAACCATTTGGTCGAGGAGGTGTCCTGCAAACAAGAACCACATTCTTTCGTTGGTGACCCAAAATGTTCCAAACAAGATCTAAGATAAAATAATGATTGTGTATTACAAGATGGTTTGTGTATTTTGAAAAATTTTATACTCATAAAAATGATTGCAATGCAAGTAACCGCTGCCTCATACGGAGGACTTACAGATTTCGGGGAAAGCGCCGAACCGGTCACTCTTGAGTCTCTGATTTCCAATGGGATTTGGCCCGTTGTCGTTGTGGTTTGAATGTAGCTTCTTTTTTTTCAGGCGATGGTTTGGTACAATAATGTGTCATGCCCGAGAACCGGTCAGGGTCACGTCCGGGATACTGCCAGGGTCCCCGGTACCGGCCAACCTGTCATGCTGGAAGTTGTCAGGGTTTCCGGTACCAGCCAACCTGTCAGGGTCATTTTTCATTGAGTCTCCCTTAAAATGCCCCACCCGGGAAACTGTCAGGGTCTCTGGTGCCGGCCAACCTGTCATGATAGGAAGTTGGCAGGGTTCCCGGTGCTGGCCAACCTGTGAGGTGACAGTTCTGGGGGGGGTAGGTATTACAAAGATTATCATCAGATGTTAAATCTCGTACACAAATACAAAATTATATGTGTAATATATTATCTGCGGTTCCAATATATCTCCAATGTAAACATAAAAATGCATTTGTATATCTATTTATCTTTACTTATTATATCTATTTATTAAATTGTACGTTGCATAAGGATGTAATGTTTAAACCTGATATAAATTGGAAGAGAAGCTGCCAGGCGTTTAAGAGCAGATATTTAACAGATGAAATATCTTATGTTGATGAGACAGTTGATTTCACAAAATAATAATTTAGAATATTGCCATATTTCTGAAGCAACAACAAGGTTACATGTGGATGAAATGGAAATGGATAAAAATACTTTTGCATCCTTAATATTCATACAAACACAAAAAGAAAAAAGAGCGAATAGAGAATATATACAAATATCCTGATCCCCTGAGAACAAACAAAGTGACAAGGTGAGAAAGGAAAACGAAACAAGTTTTTTTTTAGAGTGAAAGTATAGGCAATAATGAGAGGCTCGGCATGGGATCTCTGATGCAGTCAGAGCAAGCAGCAATGTCGACAAAATGGAGGACATAGATATACACAGGCCCTGCAATGTTGGCATCATCGTTGGTCATCAAACAGGGAAAGGGAAGATCAAACGGCAACGTCGTTGAATATCCTTCGGGCATCAGTCCAATAGCTGTGGCAGCTTTTGGCCTGTTTTGGCTCTTGCTTTGACGTGGGCTTAGCTGCTGGTATGACAAGTGGCTTGGAAGTATTTAAGGAATTGGAAGGGACACCTTCTGGTACAATAGGCATTGGTTGTTTTTCTTTTCTTTAATTTACATTATGCATTTTAAAGTGCCGTCGACCCGCCTGTGACCCAGGTGTTGGTGGTAAGCCTCCCATGATAATCCCCCTGAATTCTCCCACCTATTGTGACCCCGAACCTGGTGTATGAGCACCAGCAAAGAGCTTAGACAAAGGGAGGAATATAAATTTCTGACCATCGCAGCACACAAGGGAACTGCACCACAAAAAAACTGCAAAAAAACCGCACACATGAGTCTCTTCGATTTCAGCATCAAAACCCCAAAAAGATGCAAAAATTGTACATCACACCTGTTCATTCTGAGATGAATGTACCTAACCAAAGGGTACTGGGTCATCTCATTGTTAGGAAGGAAATTGCGGCAGAGCACCTGTGCACAAGGCAAAAAAAAATACAACAACACCGGCTTCGTCCTCTACAAACAGAACAAGAACCTTACCTCCCCAGCGGCTTCGCCTTGCCTTCGAAAGAAGTCAGTCTGTGTGTGTTGCATGGCATGGGACTTGATTATGATTTTTTTTTGGGCTGGATCCTTTGGGTTCTGAAGTTTTGAAGCTCAGAGAGAAAGAGGGGGCCGCCGATGGCGGAGATGCGCACTATGCGCATGGCAGAGAAATGGAAAACTGGCCTAATGGCCCGCGAAGAAGGGACCAGGCATCTGCAATTTGACATCCCTTGCATTACATGACATTGACATCCCACCCCACACCCCCACACCTCACAGCAGATGCATACAAGGCACAGCAGGTGTTGCGCCTCTGGGGCTTGGCAGAGGGGAGGGGAAGGGAGAAGAGGAAGAAGAGGAAGTAGCTCCTGCAGCGTCAATTTCAGCAACAACGTTCCATTCTGCCATCTGCTCCTCTTTCTTCACTGGGACTGCCTGAACCGCTGGCTGTGTCCATTGCTGTTGCTGGTACCGCTGTGGGTGGCAGCCGCCGCCACTTGGTGACGGAGGTGGGGGTGTAATTGGACGTCTTGCTTGGGGAAACCCACGCCGGCCGCGGGTCCAGCATGGTTGTCCCCGTAGCCTCCTTGGCCTTCTCGGTCTCCTTGCCCTCCTGCACAGCTGAAAGATAGAGCACAGGGGAGGGGTGGGGGGTGGGAGCTCACAAGGTTCAACAGTTTCCCATTGCTATCTAACCCTACACCACTTACGCAATTTTCGGGATGCATTCATCCTGTGGAGCTGACAGTGTGCAGTATGAGGCTATACATCCTTCTTGTGGACCCCAAAAACCCTTCTTAACCCTAACCCTAACCCAAGAATCCAACCCTAACCCGCTTTACGGTCAAGACGCCTATATACTAAGTTCCATATGAGCAGAGGATGGCATGAAGTGACACATGGCGGGGCGTCTTGCCGGCGCGTCCCATCGCAGCCCAGTCCCTCAACTGGGACTGGGACTGGCAGCGGTCCGGGGGGGCCGAAACGTGCTGCGCGCGTTCTTCAGCATAAGCCTCCCACGGGGACTAACTCAGCCAAGCCCCCTCCTGGGGGTCTCCTCAAGCTGAAGTCTGGCTGCGAGCGTCGAAGGCCTATAAAAGAAAAGTGTGAGTTCAATGGAGAAGACCAATGCTGGTATGGACACACCCACCACCTTCTCCAAATCTAATGAACATCCTGGGTGGGTCTGGTTAGGGGTCTCCACCTCTTCGACTTCCTCAGCCTGCTTTGGCAGCTGCCACCGGCGCTTCGAGCCTGAAACAAATGATTTGTTCACAGTAAGAACCAAGTCTGTTAAGACTGAGCAGACAATCGAGAATTCCGTGATCTTGTTAGACTCAAGATCAAGGTGAAGGTAATTATTCTTGTCTGTGGCAACAGGCAACACAAAAAAAAGCGGCCATTCCAAAAATGCACCAATTTTCCAAGTGGCTTGGAAGTATTTGATGAACTGGAAGAGACACCTTCTGGTGGAACAGACATTGGTTGTTGTTCTTTTCTTGACGGTGTATAATGTCAGCCACTGATTTTCCCTCGGTACATTTTGGTGTCTCAACACACGTGAGCTGCTTGATGTGTGCTTCCATTGGTTGCTGGTATGAACTGAGGAAGGGTTGGAATGCACATAACCCCCCCCCCCTGTCATTGGCATGCCAATGTTCCAGGAAAGTGCCGTTGACACAGCGGGACACGCTGCAACAACGACATGGGGAGGTGGAGGTGCACAAAATCGCAATGACAACAAATTTGTACACAATCCCATTTTGATGAACACTGAGCAATGGCACCCCGAGACCTTATTTGCTTTCCATTGGTCTTTCCTGATGGGGCGATGTTTCGATGTGGGCCTTGCCGTTCCGCATGATTTCCATTGCTCCGGCCACGACGTCCCTGCGTCGCACAACTGGGTCCAGCAGATGGGAGTTTCTGTCAGCTCCGCATCACCAGGGCCAGGGGAACACCAGAATGGAGGCTATGGCCAGCAGCCACTCGAGGCCCTCCAAGTGGCGTACACGGAGACTTCCACTCGCCACCTGCGCCAGGTAGTCCTCCTTTTCATCTTGGTATGCTGGCGGTGGTTGGCCAGCTGCTGCTGGAAGATCTGTTAGCCCCACCATCTGGCATGCATTTCGAAATGCTGGCATGCCAGATGCTGATCTAGCTGGCAGTACTGAACGTCACAGGTGGGATCACCACCACACACCACCCCTGTGTCATCTTCAGGACCTTCGGAATCACCACTCCAGTGGCGCTAATGCCAGATGCAGGAGATGAGGAGGCCATAGTGACAGATCTGTGAAGTGTCAAATGAATCACACAGATTCAAGTAACGGAACAAAAAGTACACACAAATATATTGTTTTTTGTATTTTTTTTGCAAAAAGAATTAAAAAAAACCTCAAATATACACTCCAATTCCAAGTCACACGTCGTCTCGCGATCCGAATCCGCGCTTTTCGCTATTTGTGTTGGTTCCAAATGAAATATATAGGTATTTTACCATCCCTCTCTCATTGTTAGGAAATAAATCAAAACTATTGAGTAAGGAGCAATCTGTTAAGACGAGAAAACAAGTAAATTGAGAATGGTTCAGGGATCCGTTAGACTCAAGATCAAGGAAGGTGCTTAAGGTGGGCAAGAATATTAATCTTGTCAATAATGGGTACCCTCGTTTGCAAGGATATTATTTGCTCCATTGATAACCAGTGTTTCCAATATTAAACACAAAGTGTCAGCAATGCAATCGCCTACAATTGGTTTTACTTTGGAAGATGCAATCGTCAAGATCAAGGATATCAAACGAAGACCTTTGATTTCCCTCAAAATTTCACAGTTTTCCAGAGTGAAGAAAACATGAGTGAAGTCAAGTGTGAGTGTCTCAAGTTGGAAAGAAACATTTTTGTATGGCACACAGTTTATCTTCAAAAATTTGACATGGTCGCGGTGCTGCAAGATTGCAACCATTTGGTCGAGGAATTGTCCTGCGGACAAGAACCACGTTCTTATGTTGGTGACCCAAAATTATCCAGAGAAACATGCTGACCTTCGAAAGGTTCTTATCTATGCAGACTAAATAGTTAGTCATGATAAGTTCTACACAAAGATTCCAGAAACCGAGTGGTTCCATTCTTTAAATTGAATACACGTTCTTTTGGCGGTTCACCAGTTTGTTCCCATAGTCTGGATTGACCAATGCGATCCTCCGGGAAACAGTTCTGCCGGTGTTGGCAACCTTAACATGAAAAGGGATAACACGTAGCGGCATGAGTTTAGTGTGTTTTGAGCAATACAATATTAAAAAAAATCAAAATATACAGTATCAAATTTTCAATTTTTTATATATTACAATAATGTAACCTGATATAATTTTTAGAGGGTTCAATTATCAATTATGTCAGGTTATAGTATTAGGAAAAAATAGGTGAATTATTGTCACATTGTACAGCACAAGAACCCGGGAAAAAACAGGGAATTAAAAATATCATAAATCCACAAATAGGCGATACGTATGTTATCGAACAAAGACAAGATAGCAAAAGAATAGGATTGATCCAGCGTAGAAGCAATGAAAAATCATTTGACAGAGAACAATATATCAATGCCCAAAATAGCATGTGTATTGGACAAATAAAACTGGATAATAGTTAGTAAAATGATTAAGGAGATAATTGGTGGCATGCAGGTTACGATAGTTTTTTCACAAAGGGAGTTCGCCATGTGGGGTAGAAGGGGTAAACTCTTGGGAGACAGGCACAATGTGCACTGCCTGGAAAAGATCAAATGTTAATAGTTGGAAGAGGTTAGGGAAGCATACAATGCCAACAAAGTCAACAGATCTGTTTGCACTGCATGACACAGATCTGAAGAATTTTCATGTTATGTCTTACAAAGGTGGTAACGGGTAACCTTTGCCCCAGCATCAAAGAAAGGCATTAAGGCTGCCTCCTCACCGGCTCTGCTGGGGCTACCACTACCAGTACCAACGGGTGGCGATGGCTGTATGGATGACAATGGGGGAGAAAGCAGCGTTTGTGAAGCCTTCAAGCTCCAGAATGTTCCTAATATGGTTTGGCTACTGGATTGCAATCGCCCGGCGTTTCAAAATATTCATTGCCCATACCCAACTGTGGAATAACCCAAGGAGGAGGGTTTGGGAAATCTGACTGAGTGAGTGTGATCTGAGTTATTTTCCAGAATGAGACCTATTATTAATAGTCTTATTAATGACTGTGTCACTTGTGTATTTAGCATACGGTGATGATTGTTTGATGTATTATCCATTATAGATCTGTTATTAATAGGCTTATTAATGATTATGTGGTAATAGATCTACAAACAGTGTCTCATTTATTATCTAAAATATAGACCTGTTCACAGCTTATCAACGATTGCATATAAATTATTATTATAATTTAAAATTACGTTATAATGTATATCTTGCTTATTTATGTTCAAAAAATAGTGCCATTGAAATCATATTCTCCCAGCCCTGGCCTTGGCCAAGACGTCATCCAGAGGCCCAGTGTCAATATCCTTATCAACTGCCTCAGGAAACCATTCGGGCCAGGCCAACTACCAGGGCCGGGGTGTGGCTTTGGCTAAGGCATCGAACACCGGATCGAATTCAGACCCTGAGTGTCACCGTGACACCATTGCCCCAGGCACAGACATTACTCATTCACGGCAAGTTCAAGTACGAATATGGTATGATATACGAGTGGTCTCCAGGCCCGGTGCTTGCCCTTCTTCTTCTGCCTCCCAGCAGCCTGCTGCCGAAGGGTGACCTGCAGCCCCTCCTCTTGCACCACCACCTCCCGGCTCGATGGGGGGGGGGCAGGCAGGCAGACAGACACGACTGATTGATGACCAGGTAATTTGAATGTGTGTCACATGTGGTAGGGAGCCAGACAGACACGGTGCATGGCACACCGGTGGTGGGGCCTCCTGCCATTTCGTTGGCTGGGGCCGCCCAGCATAGCAGTCGTAGGGGACCGTCACATGCAGGTCGCAGATCTGTCTGCCCCCCAGCAGGAGCTTCCTCCTCCACTCCTCTGTGGCCAGCAGCCAGATGTTCTGGGGTTTCTGGGGCAGATGAAATGACGCAGCACACCGGGGAGCACCCCGCTGGCCTCCATCTCGGCATTGGGTCGAAGAAGGCCTTCCGGGCGTTGTGCTCCGCCCGTGTTGTATTACCACCTCCCTCAGCTTGAAGCAAAGGCGGCGCCGAAGATCGATGCCAAACAATGCCTACAAGGTCAATTGATCTGTTTGTACTGCATGGCACAAGGATTTTCTGGTTGTGCCTTACGAAGATGGTAACGGGTAACCTTTGCCCCAGCATCAAAGAAAGGCATCAAGCTCACCGGCTCCGCTGGGGCTGTCTGCGGATGGCGATGGCTGTATGGATGACAATGGGGAAGGAAACAGCGTCTGCGAAGCGTTCGAGCTCCAGAACGTTCCTGATATGTCTACTGGATTGGACTTGCCTGGTGGTCTGAAAATGCGGACCAGCATTTCAAAACAATCTTCCACAGGGGGGGTTCATCTGTCAGGGCATCAAGAACCAAGTATGTTTTGTTTGTTGTGGTGATTTGCATTTGGGGAGTCCTTTGAGGAAAACCCCAACTGATCAATTTAGGAAAGGGAGGGAGTTTGGAAGGGCGCCTTTGCACAAATGACCCAGTGGTGATTTGTTGATAAACCGAGGGTGCCCATTGCAAAAAATAACCAATTGTGGAATAATCAAAAGGGGGAGTTGGGAAAAATTGAATATAATCTGATTAATCATCTGGAAAGCGATCCATTATTAATAGCCTTATTAATGATTATGTCACTTGGGAATTCAACACATGTGGTAATAGATCTATTAATAGTGTCTTATTTCTTATCCAGAATAGATCTGTTATTAATAGGTTTGTTGATGACTGCGTGATGATGTTGTGACTGTCTTGGACATTTAACACATGTGGCAATAGATCTATTAATAGTGTCTGATTCATTTTCTAGAAATATGGACGTGTTCACAGCTTATCAACATTTGCATATTGAAGTGTTCTCATAATGTCCTAAATTTGCGTTATAATGCATATCTTTGCAGTTTTATGTTCAAAAAAATAGTGTTATTCAAATAATAAAATATTTAGTGGTGATCTTTTTGAAAAAAATAAGCAAAATAGATGAAGGAAGTGTTTAGGAAGAAAATATATCATTGATTGATGAAATGTCAAAACAAATGTCTCCCTGCGCCTTGTGGACCAACAGGGCCACGTGCCAGCGCGCCAGCTCGAAATCCCAGTGGTGCTGCTCCTGCTGCCTCTGTAACAAGTCCAGCTGAGAGGAGCTCCAGGGAGAGGTCTGCTAGCCCTCCTCCTCCTCCTCGTAGGAGGAGGTGGTGTTGACGGGGGGCGCCCATCGGTGTCCCCTGCGCTTCTGGCCACCCTTCTTTACGGGGTCTTCCCCTTCTTCATGTCCACACAAGCGTGACCATCTTGCATCATATCCGTTCATTCTGAGATGAATGTACCTAATCAAAGTGCACTGGATCATCTCATTGGTAGGAAATGAATCGAAATGATCGAAATGATCGAAATGATTCGTTCAGAGTAAGAATCAAGTCTGTTAAGTGCGCCGCCAAGTACCGGGTCACCCTCCTCCACGATCTTGGAGCCCAGCATATTCGGCTGCAAAGATCTTCCAGAACCCTTCCGCAAACCCCTCCGCAACCCCACTGGCAGTCCGGAAATTTTTTAAAGTTGAAACAGTCTTTGCGTGCAGCAAACAATGCGGATACGAGGCTGTGCTGCACTCCGAAGCGTCAACCAATACCGCTTTATCCCGTATACCACAAAAACGACAGAAATATGGCCAAACACTGGAAGGTTTTTGGCCAAACGCTCCCGCACCAGATGCGACAGGGGCCCAGCAGCCAGTCCCGCTCCTCCGACGTACCACGCTGCTCCTCCGGCAGCAAGTCCAGCACCGCAACCAACGCATCACACAGGCACCGGTGAAGTGCACCTGTGTGGCACAAAAATGCAACATCCAACATAAACGTCCAATTACAATGAACCATCATCATACGAAGAGGAAAGGGCACCACAG
>CAAHFI010298534.1:0-15872 GCA_900893395.1 Euglena gracilis
TTCTGCCGTTTTGCTGGTTCGTCTGTTCAGTTTTGTGTCTGAACTGTTGAAATTCCTGGGTCAGCTGTCCAGTTTCGTACGCAAAGTTTGACCACCACTCCCAGTCAGTTGTTCTGGTTCTGTGGTTCCGGCTGTGGAATCTCGTACGAGCTGTACGATGGTTCCTGGTACTAAGTTTCAGTTTCACCCTGGAGGCGGTCTGGTTGTTCCGGGCTCTGTCACACCGCCACCAGTGCAAAAACTCTGGGTTCTTGGTTGCTGTGCTGTTGTGGTTTGCCAGTTTTGGTTGTTCTGAGTGTCCTGTTCTGGCAGTTGGTACCAGTTTTGTGGTGCAAACACCTGCTCGTCAAAGTACGGTGCGTTGTTTTCGTCTAGTTCTGTGTAATCTGGTGCTGGACCGGTCTGTCAGTGTCGTCCTGGTCCATGTTGCACCATGGCAAGTGACATGTGGGCTGTCATTGCATGTCCGTGGCACTGTAATGTCTGTTCCGTTTTGTTCCGGTTCAGTCCACCTGTTGATGTCCACTGACTGGTACACCGCGGCAAAAGCCATCTGCCGGCTCCACCACCACAGCGATGGCGGTTAAGGCAGCTGGCATTTCCAGTGTTTGGTTCATGGCTGGGAAGCCATCCGCCTGCTCCACCACCCTAGCGATGGCGGTTAAGGCAGTTGGCACATCCAGTGTTGGTTTCAGGGCTGGGCAGCCATCCGCCGGCTCCACCATCCTAGCGATGGCAGTTGAGGCAGCAGGCATGTCAGCGTCAGTTTTTGTAGTTCTTGTCGTTTTTTAGTTTCTTGTTCGTAGCCGCTTGTCGGAGGGGAATCAAAATTGGGCAGTCTACCTCTGCGACCATGTTTGTAACCGTGTGCCCTGCCATGTGTTTCCAGTTTCCTGGGGCCGGCTCCCCTTTGCGTAGGATCTTTTACCCTGCCAAGGGTGTTTTCGATTCTCCTCACGGCTTGTTTCAAAAATTACTTTTCCTTTTGTTTTTGAGGGGTTTTTAGGTGAAAACAGGTGGGTTGGTTGGCTCACTCCTTTCCTTTGATAAAACAATCCACAAGCAATCCAGCAAGCAAATCCACAAATGCAGTACAAAGAAATCCACAGCACCAATCCAAAGTACGTAACGTCCAGGGTAAGAATGATAATTGGTTCCAGATAATTGATCCCCAGATAATTCTGGAACAAACAAACTGACAGAGTGACAGAGCCCTGAGCAGGGACAGATGGAGTCAGTAATTTGTAATTCCTAATAATATTTTCCTAATCCTAGCTGAGGAGTTTATCAGGTTGGGTTGGGTTAGGTTATGTTGTTTTAAGCACTCAGCACACCTGACTCACAATGGAATGCAGTGTGGCACTGAATTCCTCCAACGTGAAACTTCTGAATGCTTGCGTTTCTTCGGGTTCTTTTAGGAGCTTTAGGGCTGTGGTTGGGGGTTGTATGCTTAGCACACCATTGTCTTGTGGTATATGTCCGGAGCTTCTATATCGCGTGCAGCTTCCATACCGCACAGCTTCCACAATGTCTTGGTTGTATCTTCAGCTTCAAAATGCCTTCTTGTCTTTCCTGTTTGTCTTTCTTGTGCTTCAGCTCCCTGGCGGGCGTTCGCTCTGGCCGGGGATCCGTGTAGGCCCTCCATGGAACCCCGACCTTGGTTCAACGTTTGTGACGATCGTTCGGCCTCGGCTGATTTTTGAGGCGGCCGCCTTCCTTCAAAGTCAAAGTCTTCAATCACTTCCTTTTTGCTCTTGAGCTTTTCCAATTGAACCTCGAAATCCAAATTTTTCAAAATCACGTTTTGCACGGGACAAACAATTGTATTTTTTGCAGTGGTGTGCCATTGCATTGGGTGGGATAAGAAAACCCAGTGTGTTGAGATGAAGTTTGAAATTGGTCAGTTCGAGTGCGTAATTTCTTAGGTTAACTGGCAAAGCGTCAAATCTTACTGCAGAAAATTGGTCGGCCGGTCTTCAAAATTTCAAAGTATCGGCCCTGCAAGGTCAAAAAATAAGTTCAGGCCTTCAAGCCGACCCATAATAATCTTTTCCCTAGGTCAAATTCGACTGAAAACCAAAAACTGGAATTTAAGATATTTTAGCTCCACAAAGGTAAATTTTGTCTAATTTTTGGGTTACGACGCCTTTACAGGGGTGCGCCGCAGGCCCTTTCATTCGACTCTGCCAATCCCTGGGCTGCGCTTTTCACCAGTGAGTGCAGCCCAGGGGGGAGGGGGCTCGAGTTAGCATTCAGGCACCGGACAGAGAGGGGAAAACGTACAAGGCGGCTGGCCCTCCGCGGCAGACCGCCCCAGGTTATTCAGGTTCCAGCACACCCAGCTACCGCAGATCACAGCTGCCACCCCCGTGGTGCGCCGCAATGTCCAAAATTGGCCGGTGGGGTGTTATTGTCAAAGATCGGGTGTAAAACTGGCTTTCCCCCCCTTTATCACGGCAGGGTTGGCCGAGAAGGTGTGCGGCCATCCACAAAAAAAGTCCCGTCAAAAATTTTCTAGCAGCCCTCCCCTTCCTCTCTCGGCACGGAGGGCCGAAGAGTGGTGTAGCCAAACGTCACAAATTTGGTCAAAATGACCTGTGCCTCCCCCTGGGGCGAACTTGGCCACAGGGCCCGTCCAACGCCGGAAATGAAATGGAACGCTTGCCGACCTGGAGGACACTTGAAAAAGCTGAAACGAAGATTTGGGAGCTGGAGGCGGCCCGTTGGTCCTCCTCGGCCCCTGCCTGCGGACGCTTGTGGACCCCCTGTAGGACCCACAGCGGCTGCACCTCGCGGTGTAGTGCACGTGCGGCGAGTGGGGAGCCTCGTGTCATGGGCTCTTGCCCCTCTGGGTGCTATGTAAGCCGCGGGCGTTTGGCGAGGCCAGCCTTGGGGAGGATGTGTGCACCCGCAGGGCCCTTGTCATTCCGGGGGCGGGAGCGCCGCCACCCGTGTGCTTGTGTGGCCTCCTTGCCCCACAGGCGTCCCGTCTCTTAGAGGGGGCAACCAGGCCCCGGGCTTCCGGCCAGCCCGCGCCCGTATCCAAGGGGCGGTTGAGAGTTGTACTTCTAAATTGAGATTGAACCTGCAAAACCACAACAAATAAAGGAAATCAGCATTGTCACTCAAGGCTTTTCAACTGCTCCCTAATTTTTCTGCCCCCCCCCCGGTGGGCTAGCCTCCACAGGTAAGCTCGGGTCGGGCTACGTCCAAGTCGGCGGGGGGTGGGTGGGTTAGGAGTGCTTGTCGTAGCCCGGTCACAAGGGCTCAAACTACGCGAGGAGCAGTTGGAGCACCCCGTCGGGCTCCCCGACCTTGTCCCCCTCGGCGTCCTCGGCCTCGGCGGTCCCGGCCGTCGCAGCCGAGGCAAGGAGGTCCAGTGACCCAACTTGCGCTGCTCCTCCTCGCTCACCTGGTCGAACCCTTCGCCAGGTGCCTCTGCCTGCACCTCCATGTCCACCCGCTGCGGTGCTCCTTCGCCAACAAACCGCCCCACCACGCTCCGTGGGTGCTCCACATCCGCCGCCAGCCCCTCGAGGTGGGCCAGCAGGGATTGGAGGTCCTCCGGGCGCGTGGAGGATGGTGGTCGGGGGGGTCGGCCGGCTGGGGAGGTTCCGTTCGGGTGTCCAAGAGGGGGTGCTTGGGGCGCGCAAGAGGGTGAGGCGGTCGGCTAGGCGGCGGATGGTGGCAGGGGGGCTACGGAAGAGGTCCAGGGACGTACGGGCGACGGGGAACGTGGCGCTACATCCTGCCCACAAGAGCGAAGGATGTGCATGTGCTCCGCCACCACCACTGTCCCCGCACCCGCCGCCCCTCACCTCCAAATCCTACCCCTCAATCTCTTTGACCCCGTCCCTGTGGGCGGCGGGAGGTGGGCGCCTTCTCACCTGAATTAGCGAATTTTCTGCCCCATTCCGCTACTTTTTTTTACCTGTGTACTTTCCCCCCCAAGGTTCTCTCTTCCGAATGTTTCATTCAAATAATTGTGCATGCTGAAGGAAGGAATTTCAAAAATTCAATCTGAGTTCAAGGAAACAATTGTCCAAGAAGTTCAAAAGTCAATCCGCAAGGTCAATCAAAATGCAAAACTTCAAATTCAAAAAAAAGGAAGAGCAAGCGGCGCTGGGAAACAAGGTGAAGGTGTTCTTCCGCTACCCCCCGCTACCCTTTTTTAATTTCAAACCAGGCTTTTCCTCCCCCCCCCCCTACTGTTTCAGAGGCACCCACAAGGAGTTGGTCAAAACTACGGTTCCCTTCCCCAAAATGTTTTGAATTAATTGGCTGCCGGAACCCAGGTTCTGGCTGAATTCAGGACCGAAAACACAAAAAAAGGGAATTTTTGGCGGCGCGTGTGCCTATTTTTACCGGAGAGCGACGGCGAGGCGAGAGGGGAAAACTGGTAGCAGTGGCTTGTTCGTTCTACGTTTTCCATTGAAGGCCTTTTCTCAAGTGCCTTCCTTTTGAAATGCAAAGCCTGCACACCTCCCCAGAATTTTCCACACACGAAGAGGCTACGGCCCACCGGGACACAGACAGGATGCCAACCTTTGCGGCAGATTCTGAAGTGGTAGCCCCCACCGCAAGTCTTTCCGATAGCCCTCGGGAAGCGCAAGAAAACACCCCGAAAAAAATACCACCGATCCCCTGCACCATCCCCACTCCCATCCCCACAATCCCCGTTTCCCGCGCTCCCAGCCCCACCCCAACTCCCACTCATCCCCCTCCAATCCGAGTCCCTAGTCGATAGCCCTCGAGACTCGTCCCAAGTCCCCCTCCTATTCCCGAAATCAGCCTAGCCCCAGAGCTGGGACCCGACCCCCTGGCTACCACCCGGGGCTCCACCCTCTCAGCTTTTCCCCGGGACCCCACCCTTCCCCAAGCTGATCCCTTCCCTGCCCTTCCCGTTCCCGTCCGAGGTGCCCCACCTGTGTGGCATCCCGGAGCTGCAGGGTGAGCGGGCCTTCGCAGGCCTGCCGGTGCCCGTGCCCAGCCCCGGGCCACCGAGGAGCCCTGATGAGGGCATGCGGGCCATCACATATCACCCCGCCCACGAGCTGGGCCTGGCGAGTCCGAGGGCCGAGACGGGATCCCCGTCACCGTGGCTGGCCTGATTCCATCTGTGCATCCGTCCCTGCAGTCTGCTGCTCTGCCACCCGTGCCGGTGGCAGGGCCCTCGCCGTCGCAGATGGCGTCGTCGTCCAGCCAAGCAGCCATCGCTGCACTGGTGGGAGTGCCGCCTCCCTACCGGTCCCCCAGCGAACACCCGAGTACCACCGCCGTGCACCCGCACTTCCGCACCCCCACATCCTCGGTCCGGCCGCACAAGGTGCCGCGGCTGGGCCTCTCCGATGACGAAGGAGATGACGAGGGTGAAGGAGAAGGTGAAGGTGATCAACAACGCCGCGGAGAAGGTCCTCGTGATGACGACGAGGAGTGGCTGGCGGGCGGGGACCAGAGCGAGATGTACGACACCGAGGAGAAGCCGGACGAGGTCATGCAGGGCCCCCCGAGTGGGAGGCAGCATACGCTGCGTTGCAGACGCGGATGGACCACCTCTGCAACACCGTCGACTTCATCGGCTCCAAGGGGAAGGAGATGTGGGACAGCTGGGCGGCCGTGCAAATGGCCGCCGCCGCGAAGGACAAGGTGGACGAGCAAGGTGTTGCGGTGCAAGAGCTGAAGAAAAGGATGCCAAGAAGGGCCCACGTGGACCTGATGGAGAACGTGGTGAAGGTGAAGGACGACATCGTCAGACTACATCAAGGAATATCACAACTCCACAAGCTCATGCCCACGTGGCCATGGCGGAGGAGCGGATGACAAGAGTGGAGAAGTACACCCACGACGCGCTCGGAGACTTCAGCGAAGATCTGCGAAGGATCCGGGCGAAGGTGAAGGAGGCGGAAGACAACGCCGCGGCCGCGGTGATGGCGGTGAAGAGGTGCGTACCGACGAGTGGACTAGCCGAGCTGGTGGAGGTGGCGCACCTCAAGGCCGCCGTGCAGGAGCTGCTGCAAGAGAAGGAGCGGCAGCGGGCCGAGAACGTCCAGCTGCAGGGAAGCTCCACGCCGTCGAGATGCAGATGGCCGCCTTCAACGCCAAGGTGGAGGCGACTGCGGTGGCGCAGGGCAAGGCGGTGGAGGTGACGCCGCGCCTGGTGGAGCAGCTGCAGTATCAGCAGGCCGGAACGCCTGGCTGAAGGAGCAGGTCAAGTTCCTGGTGGCGCATGTGTCCTCCCTCACCACCAAGGTGGAGGCAGCCGCGGCCAAGGAGACAAAGGCCGCTGAGCTGCCGCCGCTGGTCGTGGGGAGGATCCAGAAGGTGGAGACGGAGATCCAGAAGGTGGGAGCCCAAGCCCAAGGGCTGACCGTGGCCGTGCAACGGCTCGCCACGGACAGCCCCGGAGACAAGATCCGGGTGGTGGAGACCGAAGTTCAGAAGGTGAACGTCCAGACGCAGGCCGTGGCGATAGCCGTGCAGCGGTTGGACCAGATCGTCTCGAAGGTGATCGTATCCTCCCAAGCCAAGGCGGTGCCGGCCATGCCCGCCAAGGCTCTGCCACCCCCGGCCGAGGAGCAGCCGGTGCCGGTGGCCCGGCAGCAACTGTGAGTCAGGGGTGCTGAGTGCCCAAAACAACATAACCTAACCCAACCCAACCTGATGACTCTGCAGTTAGGATTAGGAAAATCTTATTAGGAATTATTAGCAGCTGACCCCATTTGTCTGCACAGGGCTCTGTCACTGTTTTTGTCTGTTTCAAGTTCAAGTATTGAATTACCCTGGTGGCAATTATCATTCTTACCTTGGACAGGACGTGGTTCATTACATTGGTGCTGGTTTTGGAATTGCTTAATTGCTTGTATTGTGCTGTTGGTCTTGTGTATTTTTTATCAAAGGAAAGGTGTGAGCCACCCAACTCACCTGTTTTCATCAAAAAGACCCACCAAAGCAAAAGAAAATGCAATTTTTAAAACAAGCCGCGAGGGGAATTGAAAATACCCTGGGCAGAGTTAAAGATCCTACGCAACGGGGTGCCGGCCCGAGGGACTGGAAACTCCAGGGCGGGTACCTCGGTTACAACATGGTCGCAGAGGTAGACTGCCCAATTTTGATTCCCCTCCAACATGCGGCTACGAACAACAAGCTGAAAAACTACCAGAAACTGAAAAACTGACGCTGACATGCCAGCTGCCGAAACCGCCATCGCCAGGGTGGTGGAGCCGGCGGAGGGCAACTCAGCCATGTACCAAACTCTGGATGTGCCAGCTGCCTTAACCGCCATCGCTAGGGTGGTGGAGCAGGCGGATGGTTTCCCAGCCATGAACCAAACACTGGAAATGCCAGCTGCCTTAACCGCCATCGTTAGGGTGGTGGAGCCGGCAGATGGTTTTGCCGCCATGTACCAATCACTGGACAGCAACAGGTGGACTGAAACTGAACAAGACGGCACAGACATTACAGTGCCACGGACATGCAATGACAGCCCACGTGTCATTGCCATGGTGCACATGGACCAGGACGACACAGAACAGACCGGTCCATCACCAGATTACACAGAACTGGACGAAAACAACGAACCGTACTTCGACGAACAGGTGTTTGCACCACAAAACTGGTACCAACAGCCAGTAACGGACACTCAGAACGACCAAAACTGGCAAACTGCAACAGCACAGCAACCAGGAACCCAGAGTTTTGCACTGGTGGCGGTACGACAGAGCCCGGAACAACCAGACCGCCTCCAGGATGAAACTGAAACTTCGTACCAGGAACCTTCGTACAGCTCGTACGAGATTCCACAGCCGGAACCACAGAACCAGAACATTGACTGGGACTGGTGGTCGAACTTTGCGTACGAAACTGGACAGCTGACCCAGGAATTTCAACAGTTCAGACACAAAACTGAACAGACGAATCAGCAAACGGCAGAAACACTGCAGCAGCTACAGCAAACAACGACGGAATGGGTCAGCGAACTGCACGCAACAGTCAACAGACAGGGTGAAGCACTCATGACAGAAATAAACGGCAGACACGAAGAACTGACGACAGTCCTGGCAACAACGCAGCAAACATGGAACTGGTGACAGGGAACCAGAACAGACTGTACCAGGAGCATTTCAACGGAATGTCACAGCAGATCACAGAAATCAGGGAAATGTCTGGCTCACTGGGTGAAAAACTCAGGGAATTTCACAGTTTTCTGCAGATGGCAGGTGGAAACGCACAGAACCAGGGTGAACATCTGGTTGGTTTACTGCACCGACAGCGAGAAAAATGAAAAAACAACTGCAGAACTGCAACAAAGATTGGCTGTGGCAGAAGAACGGGTCGCAGGAATCACAGGCGGAGTCCAAACGGTGAACAGCAAAGTGGACGAAACTGTGGCAACAGTGTCCAGAAAAGTTGAAAACCTCAGAGGCGAAATCAGCAGTGTGGTGGAAAAAATTCAGAAGGACATGGGCAATGAAATCGGAAATCTGGCAGGACGGGTTCAGCAGCAGGAAAGAAAAACGACAACAACCATTCAGAACTGTGATTACCTGCACAAAAAAACTGGTCGAACTGCAGAAAATCCCAGATCAGCAGCAGCAGATTACACAGCTGAACGAGGAAATCGGCAGACTGAAACGACAGGTGGAAATTCTGACCTCCAACGAAGAAAAACACAAACAACGCACTGAACGTCTGAACCTGGAGGTCGGCAACCTGGGTCACAGGGTGGACGAAACAGCCCAAACGACTCAAAACCTGCTGGGTGAACTACAAAAAGGGACCATTAAAACGGGAACACATGCCACGTCTGAACATGCCAAATGGCTGGGAATGACATCTGCCATTGGCTCAATGACAACCAGGGTCGGTCAACTGGAAGCAAAACTGGCTGGTCTGACAACAAAAACTGCAGAACGGGAGACACATGACAACGGCATTTGGCAGCATTTACATTCTCTGACCACGGAACTGCAAACACAGCAGAAACGGTGGACAGAACAGCTCGTGTCCCTGACAGAAAAATCAGTACTGTGTCGGCCGCCGGCTTTCGCCGGCAGCCAAAAATTGCCAGAAGGCGCAAATTACAAAGTCGCGGGTAACAGCCAATCAGTTAAAAAAAACCCGCGACTTAAATTGGAAGCGGGTCAAATTTCGAAGCGCCTTCGAATTTGTTTTTTTTTCACAGAACTTGAGGGGTTTTCCCCAATATTTGGCAAGAAGGAATACTATTGTATTGAATTTGTCAATTGGACTTTGATTTGAAGTGGCAAGTTGAGTTTCATTGTTGGTCATTGATCTATTGAAGTCATTGTCTTGAAGGAGCCTTTAACACCACCGCCCACCCTCCTATATCTTCACCTTCGCCTCCGCTTTCACCCCCGACGACCACTCCTTACCCCAGGTTTGTCACATTCCATTTGACATTTCACAGTTTCGGTTTCTCAATCCAGGTCTCCAAGTCCCAAAGTGGGTTGGTTGGTGGTTGGTCTTTGGGTTGGTTTGCCATCAAGGTGTGTGTGAGAGAGAGAGAAGTGAGATTTCAATGCAAATGGCAGATTTTTCGATTTTGAGCAAAATTTCGGAAACCGCTAAAAAAACGATCCTACGCACCGGCTGGGGTTGGGGAAACCACCTGGGTGAAAAAAACGGGGGTTGACTTGAGCCCACCAACCCCGGAGAAAGCGCAGGCCCCACCCCGGAAACACCACCCCCACTGTCGGTGGTCCTCCCCACCGGCGAGGACCCCCCGGGGCCCTCGGCCCGAAGGGACTCGGCGGTCGCGGGGCGACCGGCGGCCGGGGGTGGCGGATCCGGTGAACATGGTTAGCAGAGGTTGGCTCACTGACTTCGTCAGTGAGGATTTTTCAGATCCAGTGAACATGGTACGCAGAGGTTACTTCGCTGACTCTGTCGGTGAAGAAGTTTCAGTTTCGGTTGATGACAAATCAGACCCGGTAAACATGGCACACGAGGGCAGTTTCACCAACCCAGTTGTCTGTGAATTTTCAGAAGAATCTGCAGAAATCTGCTCGTTTTCAGGTCAATCTGTCCGAGTTTCAGATTGTGGTGAAAATTTTCTGAGATCTGTGGCAGAAATCATTTTCAGAACGAAAAGGAAACTGATTTTCTGCAGCCCAGTTTTCAGAACCTGTGGCATCATTGCAAATCGTGACGGAATCTGTGGCAGAAAACAATTTTCAGGCTGCAGAAACTTTATCGTCTTCAGAATTCAGAAACGACACAGGAATCAGAATCTGATGCTGATTCTGGGAGGGGGTCAATTACATGCATAAGGCCCATCACGGTGCAGGGCCAGAAAATTTTCAGCTGGTTCCACTGCACAGCAGTGATGAGGAACCAGACCCCCAGCTTACGAAAGCGAAACAGAGGAAGAAAAACAGGCTGAAAACGCCATAATTCAGGAAATGGTTATGCAAAGATGAAAGCTGCTGGCATGTGGCCAGTAAATTTTTCAGGTTTTCAGCAAATTTCTGTGTCGTCACGAGACAGCAGCCCAGGGCCAGAACAAAAAATTTGTGTTTAACAGCCCAGCCAGAACCATTGCTGTTAACACAAGTTCAGAATCGCAGTCAGCACAGCCAGCTGCAGCCCAGCTGCAGGTTTTTCAGCCAGCCCAGCCGTTTTCGGCTGAGATGTCTGTCCCAGCCCAGATGCCTGGACAGTTTTTCACCCAGCCCAGCAGTTTTCGGCTGGTCATCTGTCCAGCAATCATGGGGCCAGCCCAGATGGCTTCACAGGTTTTTCAGCCAGCCCAGCAGTTTTCGCTGGTCATCTGTTTCAGCAATCATGGGCCAGCCCAGGTTTTTCTGCCAGCCCAGCAGTTTTCGGCTGAGTCATCTGTTCCAGCAATCATGGGACCAGCCCAGATGCATGGGCAGGTTTTTCAGCCAGCGTTAACAGTGTCTTCAAACACAGGCCCAGCCCAGGTTTTTCGACCAATTCAGCCAGATTTTCACAGACCCAGCCACAAAATTTACAGCCAAATACCAGTTTTTCTGCAGAAACTGGGTCCGAAAACCCTGAAAATCAGCATGATGTGGAAATGAATCGGGCTATGGCCAATCTGATGATGATTGGAACAATTGGGGTGAAGAAATCAGTTGCAAAATTGAATGTTTACATGGCAGACTTTTGGTGCAGGAAGGAAAAAACCCTGAAAAAACGTGGTGGGTGAGGCAGAAAACAGGCTAAATCGGGCATTGGCCATGTCACATGGGCAGACATTGAATCTGGTCAATGAGGCATTGGGCATGCATGATCAGCGAATGGCTGATCACATTGCCATGGTGAAACGTGAAATTCAGGCTGAACTGAGTGCAACTGTAAACGACTTGCTTTTGCAGTTTCAGCAAAATGGTGAAATGGTGCAAAATCTGGCCCAATGCCAAAGGCATTTGTTGAGTGTGGAAATGGAACGGCAGTTTGCTGAAAAAGTAAGAAAGTGGAGGATGGAGTTAACTCGTTTTTTGAGGCCCAGGTTGAGGGGTTGAGAAAAAATGAGAGGGATTTTTCTCAGAAACTGTCGATTTTGGAAAAATCTGTGGGAGATGCACGGTGGTGCAACAAGTGGGGGAGAAGGAAAAACAGCAGGAAATTGCTGTTAATCAGGTCAAATCTGCAGTCGGTGAGCTAAGCTCTGGTCTGGAGGGACGCTTTGGATCATTTTTCAGCAATGCAAAGGTTTGGGGGAGACTGAGTGTGCCAAATTTCAGGCACAGGCTGAGAAATTGAAGGAATTTTCACAGTCCCTGGAGCGAGAGAGCAAAGCTCTGAATGATCGTTTGGGGAGGTTGGAGAATTTTCTGGGTCGGAAAGATTTTCCCATTGGAAAAGTCTGTGACCTGATTAACAAGAGTGAGGAAACAATTCGGTTGGAGGTGCAAAGGGAGTTGGGGCTGCAAACGAGAAAGAATTTGGAGGTCATTATCAGTGAAATGTTGCAGGAAAGGTTGAGGCTGAGTGAAAGGGAGGGGCAGTTTGAAAAGTTCGGGCTGAAATGGAAAATTCGATGAAACAGCAGGTTGGAGTTTTACTGCAACAGCAGTCCAGTGAACTTTTTAAAGAACAGCAGGAGCGGAAAAAATTGCAACAAAAGCTGGATTTATTTCAGGCTGAGTTTTTGGTGATGAAAAATCAGCAAGCTGAATCTGCCAAATCTGCGACAGTGGATCTGACAAAGGAAACGAGAGAAAAATCAGCTGGAAACCCAGAAATCGAAGAGTTTGATCTTTTTGGTTACAACGATTTACCTGTGATCGAGAAAAATCCGGTTGAAATTGAAGGCTATGAATACGCTGAACCAGGGTCACATGCGACACATGTCAGGCAGGTTTGTGCACGACCTGTGGGGGCAGTGCCTGCAGGTGCAGGGCTGGTTTCATCAAATGCAGTGGCAACGCATCAATTGATGAAAAACCTGGTAGCTCCAAATTTTTCTGGACAGCCAAAAGACTGGTCGTCCTTTGTGCGGGATTGGGATCAATATTTCAGGACGTTGGTTATTTTGCAAAATGGACATATGTCTGATTCACTCAAGCTTCAGCTTTTTGCAATGACGCTGGACGACACAAATAAAAAGGAATTGCAATTCCGACTGGAATTGAACGGAAAAACATCTTTCGAGGAGGAATTTGACAGGCTTGAAGGGAAATATGCTGGAACTCAATCCGATGTGCCAGAAAAAATGGTATGATGTATGAAACCTCGTGAACCAAGGGAAAATTACCGTACAGGAATGGCGAGATTTGTCATAAATTTCAGAATAGCCTGGAGACAGGTGAAAAGCGCCACTGACGATGAGGCAGAAAGACTGGTCAAGGGAAACTGCCAAATTTCATTTTGCATTGGGTCGCCGATGAGGAGGAAAGGAAATCAACGTGTGGACCGAAAGTCAAAATGTACCCTGGAGTGCCTGCAACCGAGGAAAACATTATTTGTGCTGTGGAACGTGTCACTGGGGAAAAGCCCTGCAAGGTTTCGAAAGTTTCACCGCTGGAGTTCGAAGTCTTTTTGCCCAACACTACGATTTGCGACAAACTGAAAGGGTCAGTGGGAAACCAATCACAGGCACGGATAAAAGGATCAAAATTGTGGAGGAACAGCCAAAAATGGGAGTTGAAGAAATTTTCCGTTTTGTTGAGCGAAAATTGTCATCCAGGGATTCTCAAGACATGATACACAGTTCCAGGGAGCCAAATGCATTTGGAAACCGGAGGGCCAGGTCTGAACCACCAAACGTGAACCCCCCGTGCAAAATCCAGTGCCAGTGGTTCGATCACAGTCATTGCCACCCCCCCCAGCAATCTCAATTTGGCAATGGGGGGGATGGAGAAACGATTCTGGGTGGAATTCCAATGCCAATGCCAATTTTCAGGGAAATCAGTGGTGGCACTCAAATCAACAGAATTTTGATTCACAGTCTGGTGGTGGCAAAGGCAAAGGCAAAGGCAAAGGCAAAGGAAACAATTCTTGGGGGAAAGGAAACAATGGAAATGACTGGTCTAGGGGAAAGGGCCAGGATGGTGGAAAAGGCAAAGGAAAAGGAAGGGGAAAGGAAACCGATGCTAGGACAGCCGGGGTGGACCGTTGGGGGCGGGAGCCGCCCCGGGCTCGCATACCCAGCCCCACACAAAGACATACGCAAATCCCAAATGGCATGAAAAATCTCGTGCGAGTGAAAACACGATGAAAAATCTGCCATCCCAGGAGACCTTTGCGCAAGGTGTGTCCAGTGTGTCGGGTGTGTGCGTGCGTGACGTGCAAATCTGTGATTCAGCCCAAATCTGTAAAAAACCAGACCTATAAGAGGTCGTGCACAGCCTTCCGTAAAGAAAAGAGCTTTAGACCTTTTTTGCGGTAAAGGCTCGGTTGGGGATTGCCTGAGAGAGCAGGGGTTTAAGGTTGTGTCAGTGGACATAAACCCCAGATTTAACCCAACCCACTGTGCAAATATTTTGGAGTGGAGATATTGGAGGTACCCCCCCGGTATTTTCAGATCATCGCTGCGGGGGTGCCCTGTACAGAAATAAGCTTGGCCAAAACATTGGAGTCAGAAATTTGGAGGGGGCAGATCGGCTGGTCAAAAAAACTTTGGAGATTGTCGAATATTTCAAACCAAAATTGTGGTGGATTGAAAATCCCCGTCATGGACTTTTGCGAAAAGACCCTGTGTTCAAAATCTGACTTTTGTCGATGTTGACTATTGTCAGTTTTCAGATTGGGGATATCAAAAGCCCACCCGAATCTGGGGGAGCGAAAATCTGAGCAAGCTACAAAACAAACTTTGTGATGGCCAGACCTGCCGAATTTGATTCCTGGGGGGAGGAGTCACCGAGAAAAGTTGGGAGGATATGGAATGACAGTTGGTACCAGAAAAAATGGAGGATGCCCAAACAACTGGTGGAGTATTGTTAACCGTGTTGGAACGAAAAAGCGGATATCGTAGGGAGGATTATGCTGTTAGGAAAGTTTGTATGGAGGAAATTGAGAAGGAATTTCGGGTTAAGGCGGAACGGGATTGTTTTGCAACCAGCCAAAATGCCAGGTGTGAAACGTTTACGGGAGGATGATGATGCCATGAAAAAGGATTGGGGGCGGAGGAAACGTTGTGGATGAATCCCCCTGGGACTTTGTGGCCTGAGGTGGCTGAAAAATTGCAAAATTCCAATTGTCGGGCGAATTTGCATTTGCCCAGACTGGAATAGGAGGTGGTGAAAAATCTGGTGGCTATGGCTGTCAAAAAGATTTATTTTCCCAAGGGGACAAAGTTGTTTGAGGCTGATGGAGGATTTTGAGGGTACCCGTTGGGGGGTGTGGGCCTTGTTGATTGATAGAAGGCAACCCCCCAGGGGGGGGCAGCCCCAGGGAAGAAAAAATTGGTGGGCTGAAAAAAAGAATGTTGAGGGACGAAACTCGGGGAGGATCGAAGAAACTTGGGGAGGACAGACAACTGCTGTAAAAACCCAGATTAAGTTGGCAAATGGGGAGGAAAAAACGGCCAGAATTTTGATTGACACGGGGCGGAGGCAAACCTCATTCGACAAGGGTTGATAGGGACCACCTAATGTATCCTGCTAAGGACCCGTTAAAGGTTTGAAACTGCCAATGGGCAAACTTTGGCGGGGGGGAGCAGATGCTAGGGAAAATGATCCTACAACAAAATTGAATGAGGAAAGGAAATTGAGAGGGTGAATATGAGGTTGAATTTATGAGGCAACATCAAAGTTGATGCAATTCTTTCTTATCCATGGTTGGCGGAAGCAAAACTGGGAATTTTTCCACACCACAAGGCGTTGGTGAAAGACAGCCCCGACCTGATTTTTTTGCGGGTGTTGAAAACGGAGGGGTCCGCAAAAATTCAGTGATGACACAAAATTTTCAGTGGACAATGTGACTGTGGCGACGGTCTTCGTTTGGTTGCAAAAACTTGGTCTTTGTTTGCCTTGAAGGGTTGGACCAGGAATTGCAATTTTTGAGCGATGAGGACCTGGGGGAGGTTGCCACAAATTTGGAGGGAAGTGACCCCCAGTGCAAGTTATCAAACCGAATGATAATTGCAAGGGAGGGGAGGACAAAAAAGAGGAAACGGGTAGTCAAGTTGAGGGAACAAGTTTTGGAAGATTACAGGGGACGGTATTTCGGTCATCGCCATTTCCAGACCCCCCGAAAGAGGCAATATGGTTATGCATACATACCTGAAGGAGGGGCAAAGCCAACCAGACAGAAGCCTTTTTCATGCACGGTGAGCGGAAAGAGGCACTTGAAAAAATCACCCAAGACTGGCTCGACAAAAATACATTGAGCCAGCCACAGCCAAAAATTCTGAATGGCTGTCCCAGACTTTTCCAGTTCCAAAA
>CAAHFI010299241.1:0-15154 GCA_900893395.1 Euglena gracilis
AGTTTGTTCCAAACGAGCAATCCGCTCTTCCAATTGTGAGCAAAAGCTCTTTGTACATAGTTTTCGCGTATTTGTGCAAATTTTGATGAAAAACTCGCGTTTTTCATCACCCAAACGCAAAATGCGTTCTTGGGACTGTTTGTACAACATTGGACAAAGTTAAAAGTGCTCATATGACACATATGAGCCCAGTTCCGCACCCGTAGGCGCTTTATCCCGTTGTTGTAACCGGGACTGCATTTCTTGCATTGTATAAGAAAGGTTTCAGTTGTGTGAACAGTTGTGTAGATTTTGTTTGTAAATGTGAAAGTTTTGCGTTATTCCGCGATTCCGCGGTTTGGAGGGTCTCTTGTACCTGTTGGAAGTTTTTGCACCAAGGTGTCGCAAAAATGCGTCAAAACCTTGGTGGAGGTTCTGAGGTCCATTGTAGTGGAGTTGAAATTCTTTTTGGCAAAATTGTCCAAATTCTTGCATATATTGCCAAAGGAATCAGCTTGCCGAAAACGGCCTTGTGACTGTCTTCATCAAATTGTAGGACTTGTTCAGTGTTTTAGCGCAATTTGGACAACATGCTTCGATGTGTCGAAATTGCTGTTGTAGTGGGTGGTTCTCCGGTAAATTTGCGACTACGCGCTCAACGGTATTACTGAGAACTCATCCCGGTCTTCCTCGGGGTCCCGAATGGGGCCTTTACCAGGTGGGTAAGGGGCCGGGGAGGGGTTGGAAAAAGCAAGGTGTTTCCAACCCGTCCTCGTAAGGTGGGGGATCTGTAGGCAATTGGGTGCCAAAGGCACTAATTGCCAACCCCGTTCGGGCATTCTGCCACTTGTGAGTCAGAATCCGCGGAAGCGGAGGGGGTCCGTAGACCCATTGTAGGGTTATGTTGTACCGCAATGCGGCTGTTGTAAGGTTGGGTCCGCGAATGCGGGTTGGGTCCGTAGACCCTTGGATGGTGGGGGCACCGCCGAAGCGGCTTGGGTCCGAAAACCCTTGGAGGTGGGGGGCACCGCCGAAGCGGCTTATTGTAGGGGGGACACCGCTTAAAGCGGTTTGGGTTTCGAAAACCCAGTTGTGAGGGGGGTACCCGCCGAAGCGGCTTGGGCGTCCGCCCCTTGTAAGGAAAATTTTCCACCGCAGAAGCGGCTAGGGCATCCGCCCCTTGTGAATAAAAATTTTCTGTCGCTAAGCGACTTGGGCATCCGCCCCTTGTGGATAAAATTTTCTGTCGCGTTAGCGACTTGGCATCCGCCCCTTGTGGATAATTTTCTTCGCCTCTTGGGCGTGCCTTGTGGATAAAAATTTTCTGTCGCGTTGGCGACTTGGGCGTCCGCCCATTGTGGATCCGTTTCAGGGGGGGTTGGGTTCGAAAAACCCGTTGTAGGGGGGTTGGGGTCCGAAAACCCATTGTTTAAGGTGGGTTGGGTCCGAAAACCCATTGTAGGGGGGGTTGGGGTCCGAAAACCCGTTGTAGGGGGATTGGGTCCTAAAACCCGTTGTAGGGGATTGGGGTCCGAAAAACCCGTTATAGGGGGGTTGGGTCCTAAAACCCGTTGTAGGGGGATTGGGTCCGAAAACCATTGTAAGGGGGGGATCCGCCGAAGCGGCTTGTACACCCGTCCCCTTTGTAAAATTGTTCACCGCCGAAGCGGTTTTGTCTGCATTCTGCATTTTTCGGAGTGAAACCTAATCACAATGCATAGTTAATAGGTGCATTCCAGTTGGGAGTTGTACTCTGCATATTTTGGGGAACAAAATGTGAAAATTGACACAAAAACCCAAAAATGTAAGCAAAGGTGGGGAGATTAGGGGATTTTTGTGCGGCCGTAGCTGCTTGTGCCACCTGGGACTCCTCGCCCGTGCGTACGAGCTGGCGCTCAGCTGAAAATTTGTGGGGGGGGTCGTAAGACCGTTTACCTAATCTGCTACCAAGTGTACGTCCCGCCCTTTTCTTTCGCTTTTCCCTTTTCCCCGAAAAGGCGCGGGAGTAACAAAATATAAAACTTATAAACCCTTTGTCCCCTTTATGCAGAGCACAAGGCAAAGGGAGAGAAGGTTTTGTTTTGGGACCCGAGTCCCTTTTCTGTTGTTCTTGTTGACCTCTTCGGGTCTTGATAAAGAGAACAAAAATAATGTAAAGATTGGGGTCTTCGCCCCTCAAAGGAAAACCTACTTACAAAACCAACCCAATAAAACCTCAAGCTAAGTAGGAACCGAGTGTTTCTTATTCTGCAAGAGAATTCCCTAACTGGGACGTCATCACCAGTTAGCGCAGAATCACATAGCACTGTGTGCAGCTGGCCAAAGGCCAGTTAACAGGCATTCGCCCTTTGTAGCACACAATGCCATGGCATCATGGCTGCCTGGGACACAAATCAGCCCTTGAGGTGGAGGCCCAAGATTAGCCGTAGCAGTCCCCCCCATAAGATAATCAGACCACCCCTCCCGGCCATTTATGTACCACCCCACTGCAGACACAGACTTTCTCCCTCTTTCAAAACAGGGGGAAAGCCTGGCCTTGAGCAGCCCTATAGCAGGGCCAGATGTGACCCCAGTGATGGGGCAGCCAGGGGGAAGGACCCCAGTGATGGGGCTGTTGAATCCACAGAAACATTACACCCAGGGGTGCCCCCCTATGTAGGGGGTGTGGGCCTCACCACTTGTAGGGGGTGTGGGCCTCACCACTCCCACAACCCCCTGGCGGCTGGCCCTTGGCGCCTGCAGGCCCTGCCACTGGCTGGGATCCATCAATTCACCCAGGGGGCCTGGCACCCACCTGGGACTTTCCTTGGAACTTTTCATGTAATCCCACTTCCCAATTCCCAGCGCTGGCACAAATCAAATACTTCCCAGAACTGAACAACCAAAGTCAAACTGAACATGCTGCTTGCCACTGTAAACACAAACACAGACAGAATTTTGTGTAATTCCTAATTCCTCTGCTGGAATCTTAATCTCTTTCCCAGCGCCCACACTCCCCTCCTTAAAAAGCTGCCCCGGGCAGCTAAACCTGCCTTCGGCAAAAAGGCGCTGGGAGTTTTTTTTTTTTTTTTCGTTCACGAACACAATCTTGAATCTTTCTTTCTGTCTGTCTGTTTTATTTTTTTTTCTGTGGGGCGGGGCGGGGGTCGAAGGCCGACCCTTAGGGGGGTCGGTCTCCTACAGCAGCAGGGGGAGCAGCAGGCACCCGCACCGCCTTGGGCCGTTCTGGCGGGGGTTTCCCCCCAGAACAGCCCAAAGATACCCCTTGGGCCGTCATCTCTGGAATTTTTTTCTCGTTTTTCCCCTCTTTTTTGCCCTTTTTTGCCCGTCCAGAGATGGGGGTCCAGGGGCTGGTGGGGGTCCTGGGGAGGGGGCTCGCAGGTGCAGCGGGAGGGGGTTACCGCGGGGAGGGCTTCGGCCACAGGCCTGGGAGGGGGGCCCAGCCCACGCCGTCCCGGCGGGCTTCGGCCACAACGCCTGAGGGCTTCGGCCCAGGCATACGGGAGGGGGACCCAGCCCACACCATCCCGGCGGGCTTCGGCCACAGCTGGTGAGGGCTTCGGCCCAGGGCATGCGGGAGGGGGACCCAGCCCACACCATCCCAGGCAGGGCTTCGGCCTCAGCCCCTCGGGGCCTCCTTCGCCTTCTGTCGGCGCTCCTTCCTTCTCCTTCCTCTTGACTTCTCCGGCGAGCCTCCGCCCTCTCCATGCCCCACTGGGGCATCCTGCATCTCGCTTCCTGCATCACCATCTCCAGCATGCACCTCTCGAACATCTCCTTCCACAGCATTCACATCTCTGGCATTCCGGTCTTTGGCATTCACATCTCTGACATCTCCTTCCTTGGCATTCCCATCTCTGGCATTGCAATCCTTGGCATTCCCATCTCTGGCATTGCAATCCTTGGCATTCACATCTCTGGCATTGCAATCCTTGGCATTCCCATCTCTGGCATTGCAATCCTGGCATTCCCGTCTCTGGCATTGCAATCCTTGACATTCACCAGCCTGGCATCAGAGGCCACCCTGCCATGGGCCCTGAGCCTGCCAGCAGCAGCTGCTGCTGCACGACTGGCACACCACGAACAGCAACAATGTGCATCAAAACTTGAATAATACTCCATCAGGTTGATGTTCACTCCTGCACTCCAGGCATTCTTGATGATCTCCTGCAGGCACATGCCATGCCTGATCCCGGCATGGCGGACAGCCGCCACGTGGCTGGTAGGCATGTTGTTTGACTGGCAGTGTTCAGTTTGTGTAGGGGGTGTGGGCCTCACCACTCCCACAACCCCCTGGCGGCTGGCCCTTGGCGCCTGCAGGCCCTGCCACTGGCTGGGATCCATCAATTCACCCAGGGGGCCTGGCACCCACCTGGGACTTTCCTTGGAACTTTTCATGTAATCCCACTTCCCAATTCCCAGCGCTGGCACAAATCAATACTTCCCAGAACTGAACAACCAAAGTCAAACTGAACATGCTGCTTGCCACTGTAAACACAAACACAGACAGAATTTTGTGTAATTCCTAATTCCTCAGCTGGAATCTTAATCTCTTTCCCAGCGCCCACACCTACAGAGCCCTGCAAGCCAGCATTCCCCATTGGGTCAGCAGGAGCCTGCACGGAGGTATTAAACCTGATAAGGAAGGGTTATGGCAGATATTCCCCTCTCCCCTCCGATGCCCTTAAAAGTTCCCTTCAAAACTCCTCAAGAAGTAATGACTGCCCAGAAAATTCTGAGAGAATAGGAATGTGCAGGGGCAACCAAGCAAATCCCCCAGAGGATGCAAAACATTTTGTCCCTTATTTATCATTTCCAAAAAGAAGGGGAAAAGTGCGTACCAGGCAGCATGAACACCGCGCATAGCAGCAGTCTGCAGAATGTACAATGTCATGCTAGATAGTACTATTCCATGTTCTGCAACACAATTGCAGAATTAGGAATAGCCTATCCTATCTCGGATCTGCCTCCCCTTTCACAGGTGGTATGTTATTTTGTTTCACATTTCATTGGCCCAAAAGGGCAAACCAAGATTTGAAGGTTTGAACTCCGCTAGGAGAACACAACTGGAACTGAAGTTCCGAAATCCCAACTGGTTTGCCTTGTGCTCTGCATAAGCCCAAAGGCAATAAAACTAATAGTTAAGTGAAATTACTTTCTTTTTTGTTACTCTCCTTGTTCTGTTCCCACGGGAGGGTGTAAGTAGGCCGACAGGCAGTGGGAAGTAGAGTCAGGGGACGTACACTAAAAGACAAAGGAAAGACTAATTTCACATTGTCGACAGTTAAATATCCATTTCACCCCCAAGAAGTTCAGATTGGAACACATGGGAAACATCTTCCCATACTTAAGAAAAGGTTGGTTCTGTGGAACAATAGGTCTGAAAGATGCTTATTTCCACTTAAAACTGCACAGCAGCCTGGGAAAAACACGTTTGCATGCAAGTGGGGAGGAAACATGGCAATTTCAAGCTGCATGCCACAGAAGTTTATGACTCTCATGAGAGTCTGGAAAGAAAATGGAGAAAGAAGGAAAGGAAGTTTTCATCTACCTGGACGACATTATACTTTTACCCCCAGCAAAAATAAAAGCAGCCCAAGATTGGCAAAATGAAAAGGACCTTATTCTGGCAGGTTTCAGATTAAACCTCCCCAAATCCTCTCTGGAAACCCACACAGGAGATAAAACATTTGAGCCAGTGTATCAACTTGAAAAAAAGGACAAAGGAAATTCCTCAGGAGAAAACTAAATCCTTGAGAAAGGAGCCAGGCAAAGTGCTCAGAGCACAAAAAAATGAGCTGCAGAAAAACTCAGTTTCCATTGGGGCAAGTCAGAAGCTATTTAGTCTCAACGCCATTTCTAAGAATTCTGACAGATCAACTTTTGCAAATGGTGGAGCTACACACCAAGTGGGGTTGGGACCACACCCACAAGGGGTCAAGGATCAGATTGTGGAACTAAAAGAATTTTTTAAAGCCCGGTGTGGGCAATCATTTCAATCACAAGAACTGTTCTCAGACAGCAGCACCTGGCAGTGGGGGGGGGGCTGGCAAGAAACTCAGGTCAAAAAGGTCCAAGATTTCTGGAGGGACCTGCATTCCGTCACATCAATCAAAAAGAATTGATGTCTGCAGTGGAAACTGTAAAGGCTTGCAAAACCGAAACAAACAATTGTTCTTCATGTGGACAGCAAGGTGGCAGTGTGATCATTTAACAAAATGGGGAAGAAAAAAAAGCAATACCTATATTACATCCTGAAACCCCTTCTGTACCATTGCGAATAAAAGCAAATAAACTTGCAGGTGGTTTGGGTTCCCACCCAGGAGCAATTGGCAGATCCCTGACCGGGCAGCAAAAAGATCCAGGGGATATACCCTAAACATTAGCATTTTTCACCGGATTCTGGAATTTTTCAATAAGACATCACCACAGAGTGGACATTTTTTGCACACCCAGCAACAAAAAAAAAATACGCAAGTTTATTTGCCCATACCCCCACCAAGGGGCTTTGTTGGCGGATGCTCTGAAGACAGATTTAAGGGGTCTCTCCACAGTTTATGCAAACCCTCCCTGGAGCATCGGGTTCAGAGATTAATGTTCAACCCAGACCTGATTTTTCTGTTGATCGTACCCCCACTGGGCTTCGACATCAGGTGGCGCCAATTAATGTCAATCAGGCAGCCATGCAGCAAAGTTTTGCTGGTACCCCCCATGGGGACTCTTCACCAACTGCTGGGGGGAGGATATAGCCCCCCAACGTGGAATTTGGCCTGCTTGATTATGTCAGACAAATACTACATCCCAGGAAGTCTCAATGTCCAGTATCGACACTTACATAAACAATTTGCGAAACGTCAACAGATAGGACTCAGCCGTGAGGGCATTGGTGGACCGATTGTTGAACAAAGGGTTGCCTCTGCGGCACTGCACAATCCACAGGATGGCTGAGGCCATCCTTGATCTTGCTGTTCACAGCCTCAACACTGCACGAAATGCATATGCAGCAGCATTGTTACTCCCAGAGTTGGGTTATTGAGGTATTCCCTCTTTTTTCTCCATAGAAAGGAAAATGTGAATTACAATGTCTTCAAGCATGCCCATTTTGAGACCCCACTGATCTCCTGGAGAACATCATCAGAAATTCAAAACCCCTCTTGGAACTATCTGTGAAAGAGCTCAGAAGCAGACTCATCCTTTGTTGGAGGCTTTGGCCCGCGATTTCCGCGATTCAGATCGCGATTTTCACGCACCTGAAAAATTTTTCGTGTAAGTGAAAAAAAAATTGCGGGAAATGCGACGGAAAGCGTGCTTTTCCGATTCCACTCGCAATTTCCGCAATTCAGATCACGTTTTTCGCGAATCTGAAAATTTTTTCGTGTAAGTGAAAAGTTTTTCGCGGGAAATGCGACGGAAATCATGCTTTTCACGATTCGCTCGCGACTTTCCGCGATTCAGATCGAGATTTTCGTGAACCTGAAAAAAAATTGTGAAATGAAAGAAATTTAACCGAAATAAATGCGACGGAATTGTGCTTTTCACGATTCCGCTCGCGATTTTCCGCAATTCAATTCGCGATTTTGGCGAACCTAAAATTTTTTTTGTGCAAGTGACAAGTTTGTCGCGGAAAATGCGACGGAAAACGTGCTTTTCAGGATTGCGCTCGCAATTTCCGCGATTCAGATCACGATTTCACGAATCTGAAAATTTTTTCGTGAAAGGGAGAAATTTTTCACGGGAAATGCGACGGAAAACGTGGCTTTTCACGATTCTGCTCGCAATTTCAGGCGATTCAGATCGCGATTTTCGCGAATCTGAAAATTTTTCGTGAAAGTGAAAATTTTTTCGCCGGGGTGAAATGCGACGGAGAACGTGCTTTTCACGATTCAGCTCGCGACTTCCGCGATTCAGATCGTGATTTTCGTGAATCTGAAACGTTTTTCGTGAAAATGAAACATTTTTAACCGGAAATGCGACAGAAATCGTGCATTTCACGATTCCGTACGCGATTTCCGCGATTCAGATCACGATATTTTGCGAATTTGAAAATTTTTTCGTTGAAAGTGAATTTTTTTTGCGGGAAATGCGACAGAAATCGTGCTTTTCCGGCGACTTGCGTGATTCAGATCACGATTTTTGCGAAATGAAAAAAATTTTTCGCGGAAATGCGACGGATCGTGCTTTTCACGATTCCGCTCGCGATTTCCGCGATTCAGATCGCGATTTTCGCGAATCTGAAAAATTTTTTCGTGAAAGTGAAAAATTTTTCGCGGGAAATGCGACGGAAATCGTGCTTTTCACGATTCGCTCGCGATTTCCGCGATTCAGATCGCGATTTTCGCGAATCTGAAAATTTTTTTCGTGAAAGTGAAAATTTTTCGCGGGAAATGCGACGGAAATCGTGCTTTTCACGATTCCGCTCGCGATTTCCGCGATTCAGATCGCGATTTTCGCGAATCTGAAAATTTTTCGTGAAAGTGAAAAATTTTTCGCGGGAAATGCGACGGAAATCGTGCTTTTCACGATTCCGCTCGCGATTTCCGCGATTCAGATCGCGATTTTCGCGAATCTGAAAATTTTTCGTGAAGTGAAAAATTTTTCGCGGGAAATGCGACGGAAATCGTGCTTTTCACGATTCCGCTCGCGATTTCCGCGATTCAGATCGCGATTTTCGCGAATCTGAAAATTTTTCGTGAAAGTGAAAAATTTTTCGCGGGAAATGCGACGAAATCGTGCTTTTCACGATTCCGCTCGCGATTTCCGCGATTCAGATCGCGATTTTCGCGAATCTGAAAATTTTTCGTGAAAGTGAAAAATTTTTCGCGGGAAATGCGACGGAAATCGTGCTTTTCACGATTCCGCTCGCGATTTCCGCGATTCAGATCGCGATTTTCGCGAATCTGAAAATTTTTCGTGAAAGTGAAAAATTTTTCGCGGGAAATGCGACGGAAATCGTGCTTTTCACGATTCCGCTCGCGATTTCCGCGATTCAGATCGCGATTTTCGCGAATCTGAAAATTTTTCGTGAAAGTGAAAAATTTTTCGCGGGAAATGCGACGGAAATCGTGCTTTTCACGATTCCGCTCGCGATTTCCGCGATTCAGATCGCGATTTTCGCGAATCTGAAAAATTTTTTCGTGAAAGTGAAAAATTTTTCGCGGGAAATGCGACGGAAATCGTGCTTTTCACGATTCCGCTCGCGATTTCCGCGATTCAGATCGCGATTTTCGCGAATCTGAAAAATTTTTCGTGAAAGTGAAAAATTTTTCGCGGGAAATGCGACGGAAATCGTGCTTTTCACGATTCCGCTCGCGATTTCCGCGATTCAGATCGCGATTTTCGCGAATCTGAAAATTTTTCGTGAAAGTGAAAAATTTTTCGCGGGAAATGCGACGGAAATCGTGCTTTTCACGATTCCGCTCGCGATTTCCGCGATTCAGATCGCGATTTTCGCGAATCTGAAAAATTTTTCGTGAAAGTGAAAAATTTTTCGCGGGAAATGCGACGGAAATCGTGCTTTTCACGATTCCGCTCGCGATTTCCGCGATTCAGATCGCGATTTTCGCGAATCTGAAAATTTTTCGTGAAAGTGAAAAATTTTTCGCGGGAAATGCGACGGAAATCGTGCTTTTCACGATTCCGCTCGCGATTTCCGCGATTCAGATCGCGATTTTCGCGAATCTGAAAATTTTTCGTGAAAGTGAAAAATTTTTCGCGGGAAATGCGACGGAAATCGTGCTTTTCACGATTCCGCTCGCGATTTCCGCGATTCAGATCGCGATTTTCGCGAATCTGAAAATTTTTCGTGAAAGTGAAAAATTTTTCGCGGGAAATGCGACGGAAATCGTGCTTTTCACGATTCCGCTCGCGATTTCCGCGATTCAGATCGCGATTTTCGCGAATCTGAAAATTTTTCGTGAAGTGAAAATTTTTCGCGGGAAATGCGACGGAAATCGTGCTTTTCACGATTCCGCTCGCGATTTCCGCGATTCAGATCGCGATTTTCGCGAATCTGAAAAATTTTTCGTGAAAGTGAAAAATTTTTCGCGGGAAATGCGACGGAAATCGTGCTTTTCACGATTCCGCTCGCGATTTCCGCGATTCAGATCGCGATTTTCGCGAATCTGAAAAATTTTTCGTGAAAGTGAAAAATTTTTCGCGGGAAATGCGACGGAAATCGTGCTTTTCACGATTCCGCTCGCGATTTCCGCGATTCAGATCGCGATTTTCGCGAATCTGAAAAATTTTTCGTGAAAGTGAAAAATTTTTCGCGGGAAATGCGACGGAAATCGTGCTTTTCACGATTCCGCTCGCGATTTCCGCGATTCAGATCGCGATTTTCGCGAATCTGAAAATTTTTCGTGAAAGTGAAAAATTTTTCGCGGGAAATGCGACGGAAATCGTGCTTTTCACGATTCCGCTCGCGATTTCCGCGATTCAGATCGCGATTTTCGCGAATCTGAAAAATTTTTTCGTGAAAGTGAAAAATTTTTCGCGGGAAATGCGACGGAAATCGTGCTTTTCACGATTCCGCTCGCGATTTCCGCGATTCAGATCGCGATTTTCGCGAATCTGAAAAATTTTTCGTGAAAGTGAAAAATTTTTCGCGGGAAATGCGACGGAAATCGTGCTTTTCACGATTCCGCTCGCGATTTCCGCGATTCAGATCGCGATTTTCGCGAATCTGAAAATTTTTCGTGAAAGTGAAAAATTTTTCGCGGGAAATGCGACGGAAATCGTGCTTTTCACGATTCCGCTCGCGATTTCCGCGATTCAGATCGCGATTTTCGCGAATCTGAAAATTTTTCGTGAAAGTGAAAAATTTTTCGCGGGAAATGCGACGGAAATCGTGCTTTTCACGATTCCGCTCGCGATTTCCGCGATTCAGATCGCGATTTTCGCGAATCTGAAAAATTTTTCGTGAAAGTGAAAAATTTTTCGCGGGAAATGCGACGGAAATCGTGCTTTTCACGATTCCGCTCGCGATTTCCGCGATTCAGATCGCGATTTTCGCGAATCTGAAAAATTTTTCGTGAAAGTGAAAAATTTTTCGCGGGAAATGCGACGGAAATCGTGCTTTTCACGATTCCGCTCGCGATTTCCGCGATTCAGATCGCGATTTTCGCGAATCTGAAAATTTTTCGTGAAAGTGAAAAATTTTTCGCGGGAAATGCGACGGAAATCGTGCTTTTCACGATTCCGCTCGCGATTTCCGCGATTCAGATCGCGATTTTCGCGAATCTGAAAATTTTTCGTGAAAGTGAAAAATTTTTCGCGGGAAATGCGACGGAAATCGTGCTTTTCACGATTCCGCTCGCGATTTCCGCGATTCAGATCGCGATTTTCGCGAATCTGAAAAATTTTTCGTGAAGTGAAAAATTTTTCGCGGGAAATGCGACGGAAATCGTGCTTTTCACGATTCCGCTCGCGATTTCCGCGATTCAGATCGCGATTTTCGCGAATCTGAAAAATTTTTTCGTGAAGTGAAAAATTTTTCGCGGGAAATGCGACGGAAATCGTGCTTTTCACGATTCCGCTCGCGATTTCCGCGATTCAGATCGCGATTTTCGCGAATCTGAAAATTTTTCGTGAAAGTGAAAAATTTTTCGCGGGAAATGCGACGGAAATCGTGCTTTTCACGATTCCGCTCGCGATTTCCGCGATTCAGATCGCGATTTTCGCGAATCTGAAAAATTTTTCGTGAAAGTGAAAAATTTTTCGCGGGAAATGCGACGGAAATCGTGCTTTTCACGATTCCGCTCGCGATTTCCGCGATTCAGATCGCGATTTTCGCGAATCTGAAAAATTTTTCGTGAAAGTGAAAAATTTTTCGCGGGAAATGCGACGGAAATCGTGCTTTTCACGATTCCGCTCGCGATTTCCGCGATTCAGATCGCGATTTTCGCGAATCTGAAAATTTTTCGTGAAGTGAAAATTTTTCGCGGGAAATGCGACGGAAATCGTGCTTTTCACGATTCCGCTCGCGATTTCCGCGATTCAGATCGCGATTTTCGCGAATCTGAAAATTTTTCGTGAAGTGAAAAATTTTTCGCGGGAAATGCGACGGAAATCGTGCTTTTCACGATTCCGCTCGCGATTTCCGCGATTCAGATCGCGATTTTCGCGAATCTGAAAATTTTTCGTGAAAGTGAAAAATTTTTCGCGGGAAATGCGACGGAAATCGTGCTTTTCACGATTCCGCTCGCGATTTCCGCGATTCAGATCGCGATTTTCGCGAATCTGAAAAATTTTTCGTGAAAGTGAAAAATTTTTCGCGGGAAATGCGACGGAAATCGTGCTTTTCACGATTCCGCTCGCGATTTCCGCGATTCAGATCGCGATTTTCGCGAATCTGAAAAATTTTTCGTGAAGTGAAAAATTTTTCGCGGGAAATGCGACGGAAATCGTGCTTTTCACGATTCCGCTCGCGATTTCCGCGATTCAGATCGCGATTTTCGCGAATCTGAAAAATTTTTCGTGAAAGTGAAAAATTTTTCGCGGGAAATGCGACGGAAATCGTGCTTTTCACGATTCCGCTCGCGATTTCCGCGATTCAGATCGCGATTTTCGCGAATCTGAAAATTTTTCGTGAAAGTGAAAAATTTTTCGCGGGAAATGCGACGGAAATCGTGCTTTTCACGATTCCGCTCGCGATTTCCGCGATTCAGATCGCGATTTTCGCGAATCTGAAAAATTTTTCGTGAAAGTGAAAAATTTTTCGCGGGAAATGCGACGGAAATCGTGCTTTTCACGATTCCGCTCGCGATTTCCGCGATTCAGATCGCGATTTTCGCGAATCTGAAAATTTTTCGTGAAAGTGAAAAATTTTTCGCGGGAAATGCGACGGAAATCGTGCTTTTCACGATTCCGCTCGCGATTTCCGCGATTCAGATCGCGATTTTCGCGAATCTGAAAAATTTTTCGTGAAGTGAAAAATTTTTCGCGGGAAATGCGACGGAAATCGTGCTTTTCACGATTCCGCTCGCGATTTCCGCGATTCAGATCGCGATTTTCGCGAATCTGAAAAATTTTTCGTGAAAGTGAAAAATTTTTCGCGGGAAATGCGACGGAAATCGTGCTTTTCACGATTCCGCTCGCGATTTCCGCGATTCAGATCGCGATTTTCGCGAATCTGAAAATTTTTCGTGAAAGTGAAAAATTTTTCGCGGGAAATGCGACGGAAATCGTGCTTTTCACGATTCCGCTCGCGATTTCCGCGATTCAGATCGCGATTTTCGCGAATCTGAAAAATTTTTCGTGAAAGTGAAAAATTTTTCGCGGGAAATGCGACGGAAATCGTGCTTTTCACGATTCCGCTCGCGATTTCCGCGATTCAGATCGCGATTTTCGCGAATCTGAAAATTTTTCGTGAAAGTGAAAAATTTTTCGCGGGAAATGCGACGGAAATCGTGCTTTTCACGATTCCGCTCGCGATTTCCGCGATTCAGATCGCGATTTTCGCGAATCTGAAAAATTTTTTCGTGAAAGTGAAAAATTTTTCGCGGGAAATGCGACGGAAATCGTGCTTTTCACGATTCCGCTCGCGATTTCCGCGATTCAGATCGCGATTTTCGCGAATCTGAAAAATTTTTCGTGAAAGTGAAAAATTTTTCGCGGGAAATGCGACGGAAATCGTGCTTTTCACGATTCCGCTCGCGATTTCCGCGATTCAGATCGCGATTTTCGCGAATCTGAAAAATTTTTCGTGAAAGTGAAAAATTTTTCGCGGGAAATGCGACGGAAATCGTGCTTTTCACGATTCCGCTCGCGATTTCCGCGATTCAGATCGCGATTTTCGCGAATCTGAAAAATTTTCGTGAAAGTGAAAATTTTTCGCGGGAAATGCGACGGAAATCGTGCTTTTCACGATTCCGCTCGCGATTTCCGCGATTCAGATCGCGATTTTCGCGAATCTGAAAATTTTTCGTGAAAGTGAAAAATTTTTCGCGGGAAATGCGACGGAAATCGTGCTTTTCACGATTCCGCTCGCGATTTCCGCGATTCAGATCGCGATTTTCGCGAATCTGAAAAATTTTTCGTCGCGATTTCGCGATTCAGATCGCGATTTTCGCGAATCTGAAAAATTTTTCGTGAAGTGAAAAATTTTTCGCGGGAAATGCGACGGAAATCGTGCTTTTCACGATTCCGCTCGCGATTTCCGCGATTCAGATCGCGATTTTCGCGAATCTGAAAATTTTTTCGTGAAAGTGAAAATTTTTCGCGGGAAATGCGACGGAAATCGTGCTTTTCACGATTCCGCTCGCGATTTCCGCGATTCAGATCGCGATTTTCGCGAATCTGAAAATTTTTCGTGAAAGTGAAAATTTTTCGCGGGAAATGCGACGGAAATCGTGCTTTTCACGATTCCGCTCGCGATTTCCGCGATTCAGATCGCGATTTTCGCGAATCTGAAAATTTTTCGTGAAAGTGAAAAATTTTTCGCGGGAAATGCGACGGAAATCGTGCTTTTCACGATTCCGCTCGCGATTTCCGCGATTCAGATCGCGAAATGCGAATCGGAAATCGTGCTTTTCACGATTCGCTCGCGATTTCCGCGATTCAGATCGCGATTTTTCGCGAATCTGAAAATTTTCGTGGAAGTGAAAAATTTTTCGCGCGGGAAATGCGACGGAAATCGTGCTTTTCACGATTCCGCTCGCGATTTCCGCGATTCAGATCGCGATTTTCGCGAATCTGAAAAATTTTTCGTGAAAGTGAAAAATTTTTCGTGGGAAATGCGACGGAAATCGTGCTTTTCACGATTCCGCTCGCGATTTCCGCGATTCGATCGCGATTTTCGCGAATCTGAAAAAATTTTTCGTGAAAGTGAAAAATTTTTTCGCGGGAAATGCGACGGAAATCGTGCTTTTTCACGATTCCGCTCGCGATTTCCGCGATTCAGATCGCGATTTTCGCGAATCTGAAAAATTTTCGTGAAAGTGAAAATTTTTCGGGAATGCGACGGAAATCGCTGCTTTTCACGATTCCGCTCGCGATTTCCGCGATTCAGATCGCGATTTTCGCGAATCTGAAAAATTTTTTCGTGAAAGTGAATAATTTTGCGGAAATGCGACGGAAATCGTTGCTTTCACGATTCGCTCGCGATTTCCGCGATTCAGATCGCGATTTCGCGATCTGAAAATTTTTCTGAGAGTGAAAAATTTTCGCGGAAATGCGA
>CAAHFI010299742.1:0-12859 GCA_900893395.1 Euglena gracilis
CTAAAGGAATACGTGTATGCGAGGTGAAATTAAAATGTAAAAATGTACACGTTTTGGAGAGCTTGCGCTGCCTGACGACAAATGTCGTCTTGGGGAGCACGATAATACTTTTCCGTATTGCGTGGGCACATGCCCACAGCCTTTGCCGCCCGATGCGACCCCAAACTCGTCCACCAAAGCAGACACCACCGACGGCGGGCCAGATCCTTGAAGACAATTTGGCCGGTCAAGCACGTCCCGCGCCCAATTGGCTGCCCCAGGAAACGTTGCATAAGTTGCCTTGACGCATAGTGGGCATTTTTTTGTTTTTGTTTTTAAAAAAACAGTAAAAAAAACATCAAAAAAAACAAAAGGAAAATTTCATTGAAAAAACTCGTTATGAAACACCCAAACCATATTTTGAATCCTACTCAGTTCAAAAACTGCCAAAAATGGTCAAAAACATCCAAAATGCAACAAAAATGGAATTTTTATGACTTTTTTTTCATTTTTGTGGAAGGAAAGTTTTTGGCAGAAATTACCCAGAAATTGCCAAAAATGATTGAAAATGTTCATTCAAAAATTTTCCATGCAAAACCTAGTGGGCGTTTTTTTTTGTTTTTTTTTAAAAAAAACATTGTTAAAATTAAAAAAAACAAAAAAACAACGTCAAAAAAAACAGGCCGGCCCACTATGCCTTGACGGGACCGGAATTTTGCAGATAATTTTGCAGGAGCACCAAGAATGGTAAGGAGGGATTAGCGGCATCTGGCAGCAGTGCCAGTTGCCGCTGCCATGTCTCCACCCCACAAATTTGGGGTTGTCACGGGGCAGCATAAGCTGCTCCCGGAGCGGTTTGCTTGGCATTCTGTTGATTGCACTGTTACGCTTTTGTTTTGGTTTTTTGTTTCGCTGGACGGCGGCTGCCTGTTGCTTCTCGTCACCGTGATCAAAAAGGCACGTGACTTTTACCGTCCAGAAGGCAAATGCCACCAGCCAGTCATCCAGAAAGTCAAACGTTGCCCCACGTAGTTCGCAAAACCTTTTGGAAATCCCGCGCAACTGCAAGAGCCACTATTTTGTTTTTTGCCAATCCACCAGTGGGGCAACTGTCGACAAACGTATCCCCAAAAATTTTTTTTATGGCCTTCTGCTGTTTTCCGAGGTGCGTCGGCAGCCTCAAGGCCAGCAAAGAATTCAGCTGGTGTGGGGGGTTGGGGCAGTGCACTGGTGCAAACGGTAAGCAACCTGACCGGCGTTCATTTAGAAGAAATCTGCATAAGAGGAGTCACAACACAAATGACCATGCGTCCATGAACGGGCGGGAAGCCAGAGCCCTAATACACGGTTTCAACAACTGTGTCCAGAACGCCGGTTCGGGCGTGAAGCCGTGTTCCAGAACGCCGGTTCGGGCTGCCGCCCGTTCGTTCTGGAACACGGCTTCACGCCCGAACCGGCGTTCTGGACATAATTTTCGTATCAGAAACCAGCGAAAATTTGCTTTCACATGGTCAAAAAATGGAAGGAAATGCCAAGATTTGAGGTGAAAAAAATTTCGACCCAAACAATGGCGCTTTTTTGGTGTAGGAATTTAATTTTTTTATTTGTGTCAATTTGGCCCAAATATGTCCATTGGCAAAAGAGGATATTGTGCAAGTAGGAAAGAATTTCATGGCAAGAAGGGGGGAGGGGACATGAGATTTGTGTGGAAGATCACCCCCAAAAAAACAGAAAAGAATTGTCCTCACCCCACCTTCCATTTGGACAACCAAAACCCCTTTTTGGCACCCAACGCCCAACGCACCTTCACACCAAAAATGGCCAAAAATCTTGTCCCCTAAAAAAAAGTGCCAAAAATTGGTGCTTTTCCATACCCAAAACAGAATTTGTCAAAAAATGGCCCAAAATGAATCCCAAAAAATGTGATGGTCAAGAAAATCCTAACAAAATTCCTTTCAAAAATGAAAAAAATGACCAATTTCAGACATAAAAAATCACCCCAAAATGACCATTTTCGGTCCAAAAAAGCGTTTTTTTTTTTGTGTTCAAAAATTGCCCAAAACTGATTCAAAATGACCACTTTTTGGGCTGAGAATCACCGATTTTTTGGATGCGTGCCGCCCTTCTCGTGATGGGATGCAACATGATGGATGCTACCCCGACTACCTCCAAAGTGGCATATTTCCCCCGTGACCCCCCCGTGACCCCCCCCCCCCGTGACCCCCCGTGACCCGCACCACCCCCAAAGTTTCATCATTCGGTTGAATAATAATGCCAAACACCATGTGCCGGTCTTCCACCAAGCATCGTGCTGGGCCACGACCTCACCATGTGACTGTGCCTTCTGAGGTAGTCCGCAGTGATACCCTGTAGGAGGGGCGGACATTAATGTGGGATGGGCCATTTCCTGTCATGCAAACGCACGCAGACACACGCATAGATGACCTATGGACCTGGGCCCCTCAAAGTGCTCACTCGAGCTAGTAACATTCTTATTTTGATCGGTTTATACTCAAATTGTTATGTGTCCAAGTATTTTGAATTTCCCACCATCTTTTATTTCCTCCCATCAGTCTCTTTCAATGGAGTTCCGAATCTCATTCACCTTTGTTCTGACCCTTGTACCTTGGCAGGGCCCTGAGAATGCAAGGGGGGGAAATGCATACTGCAATCCGCAATTTCTCTATTGTTCGTTGGCAGTGGCTTCATCCCTTGACCCATACTAGTGGCTTTAAAATGCAATGGGTCGTTCAGCCAAAGAGAATAGAAATAAAAAATTTTGATCACCCACGTGGGGTTACTGGTGGGTATTCCCACCCAGTAGGTCGGGCCAAGTGGGCACCCTCTGAAGGGGAGAGGTCTCTATTTTCGGCACGAAGCACCCAAAATATTTCACCAAAATTGACCCCCCCCCAAATGTGGGTCCCTAACCCCCCAAAACGTCTACTCCAAACCTGGCATGGAACACGTTTACTTTTATCTTTCGAGGAACGCAATGGCTGACGCACTCCAGACAAAAGTTGTTTTTTTTGAGTTTTGTTAAGTTATTGTGCAGTTCAATATTTGTTATAAGATGTTGCTCAACCGATTAATACTGGAAGTGTCACTCATCTCTGCCACACATCGACCCTTGCCCTGTCGCTGGTGCCCGCCATCATCATCTGGGTGGTGTTCATGGACCTCATGACGTCCTCTGTGGACCTGCTGAAGAGCACGACACGGGACTCCATGGACGTCGTAGTACAGAACATTGTGCAATTGTTGATGTACAGGTTGAAGTGAATCATTCCATGGGTGTGTTGCCGCCACATTCTTTCCGATTGTCACCCTCTGCTCTGCATGGAGCCCAGTGAACGAGTTATTTTACCATTTCCACACATTTTTCTACACACAAATTGTGGCCTAAAAACAAATTCAGCCTAAAAACATGTTCAGCAGGGGGCCCCCGAAGGGGGCCCCTGAACACGTTTTCAGGCTGAAATCTGGGCTCAGCCACAATTTTGTTTAAAAACGTGTTCAGAGCCCGCCAAATGCCTGCCCTGAAATTCGTGGTCATGATTCACGCCAAGGGAAAAAAATCGCGAAAATGTGAAATTTGGACCGAAAAAAAGGAGCCTTAATGGAAAACGTGCCTTACCACAGATGCCGTAATGGAAAACGTGTCATTGCCACAGATGCCGTGATGGAAAACGTGTTACCCCCCCTTTTTTAGCAGCCTCCCACTATGGCTAAACGCACGGCAAACTTCGTGAATGGTCTTTTGCCACCTCCCCCAGGGCGGAACTGTTCCTGGCTGCTCTTGCGGTATACCAGCAAGATGCCAAGAAGCCGAAGGTTGACCCCCTTCATGGCCCCTTGCTGGCACAGGGCAACACGAAGAAAAAGTCTGGCACCGTAGGTGCAGAGCTTGCTGCTGTTGCCAACTGTTTGGAGTTCGCCAAACTGTGTCAACATCGGCAAGCATCTTATCCTGAGCTGGATGATTTCTTTGTTGCCTGGACGGGATGGAGCTGGAACCCAGCCTGTTGTTCGATGAGGCGAGCGTCATTGAACAATGTGTGGCTCAACGTGAGCAGCAGTCGGGACTGCCTATACAACAGGACAAATGTGGTTTTTGTGGTGTTGCCATTCCCAAAAATCCAAATTATGTCGAGCTGAACAAAGTTGTGTGTGACGCCTGCGGTTTGGCATATCATTTTCATTGCTAAGATTTGCGGCGGCCACCAAAAGTATGGCTCTTTTTTGTGTGTAAAGCGTGTCGTCTTCCGTGACGTCTCCCACTGCTTGTCGTTGTGCTCCAAGGCAACTTCTGGTCGTTTCTTGTGTTGTAGAGTGCCCCCGACCCGCCTCGCCCGTTGAGGACCACCCTGGCCTCTCAACTTGTCGCCGAATTTTCATGCTAGCGTTTTTTCCATCTTACACTTGATTGCCACAGATGCCGTAATGGAAAACGTGTCATTGCCACAGATGCCCTAATGCAATGCCACAGATGCCGTAATGGAAAATGTGTCATTGCCACAGATGCCCTAATGGAAAACGTGTCAATGCCACAGATGCCATAATGGAAAACGTGTCATTGCCACAAATGCCCTCATGGAAAACGTGTTCATGACCACGAATTTCAGGGCAGGCATTTGGCGGGCTGAACACGTTTTTAATGACATGAAGAAAGTGAATATGTCACACACCAATTTAGTTTTTGTGACATAATCTTCATACAGTTTCTTCATCAAATCAATCTCTTGGATGTTAAATGGATTCTGCACATGCGCTTGAACTCCCAATTCTCCACCCTGTGTTTGAGTGAAGCGATAGAACAGTTCGATGCACGATTGTCGGAGGGGGAGATGGAGATGACGGAGGTGTCTTTGATGGTGCAAGGAGTGGGGTGCTTGCCTACGCCCAAGTGTGCCTGACGTCACCCAACCTGGGCAGAACCAATTCATTCCGGGGGAACGGTGATTAGCTGATTTTGATGGAGTGGGGAAACGCAGCACGATGCTTTGTTTGAATGCTGGATTTTGGGGATACCCGAAGAGCTTTGGAGGGTCTTTGGGAAAAGGGATAATGTCTGGAAGGTTTTTGTCAAAGTTCTTCCTTTGAGTCATTGGATGGTTTTGTTGCCCAAAAGATACCGTTGCTCAAGAGCTGCTTGGCATCGACCTTCATCCCTCACGATTCGATATCCCACGGTTGGGTCTGCCCACTCTTGCCTGCCCCGCACACAGCACAACACAACTCTTCCAAATAATTGTGAATTAATGAGAATGTAACCAAAATGAAGTGCTGGTTTCATCAGCAACATGGTTGAGGTCTTCAGGGCACGTTCTGGCCACGGCTAAAAGAGAATGCCGGCATATGGCAGGCCAATGTTGGGTTTCTAACGAACCCTCAATTTTTTGGTTAATTTCTCCAACTTTTTTTTCAGAGGAGTTTGTTCAACATCCACCAGTTGGAGGACTCTCTCCCTGGGTGGAGAAATTTGTTGCAAAAAAAATCTCCAATAATATTTTTCCTTCCTAAAGAGACCACTATTCTCTGAATGCATTTCCCTTGATTCCAGATTCGATTTGGAAAAGAGCATTTTCTAACATAGTTTTATTCCATAATAATAATTAATTTAGTGATAAATTATCTTATTTGGGAATTTTCAATGGTCAACATCCCCCACCCTGCATTGGTCAGATGGGGAGGTGTTCAGCACCTTTGGAGGTTAGGCAGGGGTGGGGGGGGGCTGTGGACCCCCGGTGAGAGTTCACCGGTGAACATTCACCGGGGGAGGGGGGTACTTTCGGCGGTGAAGTTCACCGGTGAAGTTCACCGGTGAACTTCACCGTTTTTGATGGTTGGGGGTGAAATTTTCATGGGTAAAATTTTGTTCCTTTCCTCTCAAAATGGTCATTTTGAGGTTGATGCTTCATGGAATTTTAGCGAAATTTCCAAAAACTTGCCCAAAATGCCATTTTTGGCCATTTTTGGCCAAAAAAGTACTCTCTTGGTGAACTTCACCAGTGAAGTTCACCGATGGGTTAGGCAGAGGGGGGGGAGGGGGTCCGGAACCCCCCGGTGAACTTTCAAACGGTGAACTTCACCATAGGGGGGGGGGAGGGGGGGTCAAAATGACCAAAGTCTACTGCCTGGTCTCCTTTGTCTGATTTTGTTCCAAAAAAAAACCCAAAAGCCAAAATGGGCAGGTTTCTGGCAGGTTTTGGGGTTTCAAAAATTTTTGCCGCTTCACACCGGTCATTGGGAACAATATTCAATAATTATCCCTGCTAGCAGACCCCCCAAATGGATTGGCGTAGTCGAGCCCCCCAGGGTAAACCCCCAAATAATACCCCCCAATAATACCCCCAAATAATACCCCCCCCCTTGGGGTCCGACTTCGGCCGCCGAAATAATACCCCCCCCCCGGTTTCGGGCCAAAGGCCCGGATTTTTACTTGAAAATGTAGGTAAAAATCACAATATTCTGACAACAAATTACGAAAAAAAATCAATTTTTCTGGCTCATCTGACCTCCAAAAAATGGTAAATTTCACAAGAAAGTGCAAAAAATGACACCAAAGGAGGGTTTTGGGTGCTATTTTGGGTTTTATGGGACTTCGAAAAATTTCGAAAATTTTGGGAAAAAAATGCCCCCCCCCCAAATAATACCCCCTCGGGCCATGACTTCGGGCGAAAGAATAATACCAAATAATACCCGGGGGGGTTATTTGGGGGAGTTTACTGAAAACCCCGAAGCAGAAGTCTGGCATCAACCCACAAATGGCAGGGAAAACAATGCAGTAGGACTGCCACCAGTTCAGTTCTGTGGGAGTTTAGCGACATACCTCTTTCTTGCATTGTGCAAATGCTTTATTTTCTGAAGCCTTTATCGATTTTGGAAAAAAGAGCAGAGTGGAGACGCAGCGTCCACGACGTCCAATATGTTGTGGAACATGCATATATATACAACTCGATGGTGGAAGGCAGCATGTCAGGGTGTTTCTCCAACCCCCTCCACGTACGCCAAGGTTTGAAATTTGTCAAATACACATATTCACAGCCAACATGCTGATTTCATTTCTGAAAACCAGGATGAAGAGCATTTTTCAACTCATTTTTTCTGGGGTTTAGGCCTTTCACGGGCGTTTTTTTGAGCCCATTGGTGTCAGAAATGGTTTCTCACAGGCTCAAATGCCCAAGTTTGGGCCCAAAAGGCAGGTCAATTTGCTTTTTTTCAATAAAAGGTTTTAATCTGTTTAGACATTTGCACCGTTGCACAAGTTTGAATGGAGCATTTGCACAATTGTGCAAGTGCTTCATTCCAATGATGCATTTGGACAATTGCACAAGTGCAACATTTCAATGAAACATTTGCACGATTGTCCAAACGCTTCAACGATTTTAATTTGGATGCCTGAGCACACAAATGTTTAAATTGACAGCTTTTCAAACTGTTTTTGCAATTCGGCAAGAGCACCAACGATTTTTCAAAATCAAATTGGGAACCATATGTACATGCATGTGTGTGTATGTTATGGTGTGGAATTTGGTTTCACTCGACCAAAAAACGTCCCTCGACGTACTCCTTTGATGAAGCAGATGTTGGGCATTCTGCAAAAAGACATGCTGCACCTGGGGTGTTTCGGAGGCATTTGTACCCAAATTTCCCAACTAAGAAAGACCTTGCTTTCGTCCCATGGTACTGGGGCAGCCGATGACATCTAAGTATGTTTTGAATTTTGTGTCCAGAAAATTGTGATGTTTATTCCATGTATTGTGATTTTTTTTAAAAATAGCAAAGTTTACACAACGTATGCAATTTGCATTTTATCTTCAAACGCATCTTTAGTTCGAAATCAGTCCCTTTGGGTCGGTGTGGAGTTCCTATCCATTCACGCATGCCCTGTTCTTTGTTCCTTATCACGGAGTCGACATTGGGCGTAAAAAAAAAAGGATCGGGGTGGGGAAAATGCAGGGAAAGAACCCTCCGGATATGGTGGATAGATTCGGAGCGGCCAAGTATTGATGGACAGGTTTCCGCCAACGTGACAAAAGTATCGTTTCCAAGATTTTTGGTGGTGGCAAGGGCAGGGGTGCCAGCGGCCCCCTTCACTGGCCAGACCTTCACCATGATGAAGGGCCACCCCGTCTTCTCCAGGTGGCCCTGATCGGGTGTTTCCTGGATCCCACCGAGGACCAGGGGTGCCAAAACGCCCTCCATCTTTGCGGCTTGGCAGAGTCTTCTGGTTTTCAGAAAAGAAACAACCATTTGGCTTCTCTCGACCCAAAAAAATTATGTTTTGCCCTGAATGGCACCCTCAAGGTGGTTTTGTGTTGAGGGAGGGATTTTATATTTGGTGGCAAAATCAACCCTCTGGGGGCTTTCCATGGGGGGGGTATTCAGAAAGATATCAGGTTCATCTCACATTTTGGCAAATTATGTGGGAAAAATGATAAAATGGCATGAAATAATTTCCCTTGGAACCTATGCCACCAAGGACAGGTCCTGAAGGTAAAAAACACTGGCAAATTCAACCAGTAAAATGGACAGAAAGCTCGAGAATTTCTTGGTTAAAACAGGTTGACATCAAGGAAGAAAGATTTCTGGAATCCTTGAAAAATCGCCCATCCCCACACAACAAAAAAGATGTGTTTTTTTTCCGTTTTCATTCCCTGCTCGAGCCCAGCCTTTTGGCCGCCGTTTGGCCAAAGCAAAAATCCAGTGTCTTTTAAAGACATCAGGTCGCCACCTGGCTTAGACTCGTTTGAGGAGGAAGACACAGCGCATGTCCTGTGCTCCCTTCACCCCAAAGCACAAATCCACCAACAAAATTATCCAACCACACATCCATCCATCCGTTAAATACAATTGCTGAGGGAACCACAATGAATCTGGAAACCCCATGTGTGTCCATTTTTTGCAAGATGAAAGGATTTTGGCAAGGATTGCGGATCTCGGGGAAAACTGGGAGGTGCAAACTGGGAGGAACTTTGGTGTAATATTGGTATTTGAGTGGAGTTGAAGGAAGTGAGAGTTCGCAGAGGCCCCGTTCAATTATAAAGCTTTCTTGAGAGTTTTGAAATCCCACCCAAATGTCGAGCTGGGGGGGCTTTACATACACACACACACACACACACACACACACACACACACATTTTTTGGGGGGGGTTACGTAGAATGGCCTTTAGGCTGCTCGACTCGCAACTTGCATTTCATTCGTCGAGTGAGTGAGGGCCTTTTCAGTCTTTTCGACATGTTCATATGCCGCCCCTGCCCTCCCAGTTTCTTCATCCCCACCTTCTGGGTAACGTGGGTTGCACTCTTCTATGACCTCAACAACACCTATGGGACCCACACACTGTACAGCACCCCATTGATGATGGCCCGCAACGAGAAGGTGTCCACCCTGAGCTGGGGACTCTCTAATATTTCTGCTTTCTTTTTTGCTGGATGGATGGATGCATTGCATTTAAGGTTTCACATCCTCTGATGATAACAACACACTGTTTTTTTTATTTGAAATGTGTGATGCGCCTGCTCATCCTCGTTGTCTTCACTTCTGGCCTGTGATTCCCAATTCACCACCATTTTCCCAGCTTGAACAAACTTTAATTGTGGGGCATGGACTGCGACAGAAGAGGGCCCCCAAGCCAACATCTCGCAGGTTGACCAGATCACAGGCAAGCCCGTGCGTCTGCTTTCAAACCAAACTGCACCTGCTGCCTATTTCGACCGGCCGTGCCCTGAAGGCCCTTGCCGGAAATCTTTCAAGAGGGAAAAGACTTGGAATTCACTTTTGATAAGCTGATCTGAAATGGTCCACTGCAAAATTCACCGTCAGTTCCTGGCGTGTTATGCAGCCCAATGCAGACAGGAACGCCCCATCCAGATGCCCACACTCTGAACTCACCATTCGAGGCAGATTTTTTTTGATTTTGATTCACTTCCTAAAAAAGTAAATTTCTTCTGTGAAAGTCAGCATACCTCTCATCCAGTGCTGGCATTTTTTGGAACAATTTTGTTCATCGTGAAAGATTTCTTTTGGACCTATTTTGGACCCTCCCGAGGGAAGGCTGCCAAAATTTTCAGCAAAGTCCAAAAGAATGTCCCCCCAGAAAGACAAAAAAAGGCTCAGGGTGTCATTGGGGGGGGAGGTTCAATGCACCAATTTTTGGGGGGCCATGTACACCTTTTTCTGGATCATCTGGCCTCCAAAAATGCCAAGTTTCATGAGAAAGTACAATAAATGACCCCAAAGTGGGGTTTTGGGTGTATTTTGGGTCCTATGAGACTTCGAAAGATATCTGGGGGTAACACTATTGGAGGGGGGAGGGAAATTTGAAATTCTTTGTCAAATAAATCCCCAACAAGAGGGCATTCTTTTCTTGACTGACTTCAAATTGCACCGACATCACCTGGTGGTTCCAGTTGCCCACGCAGGAAATGCAGGGTGGAAGGATCTGATGTTTTTTGTATTTTCGGGTCATTTCTCATTTTGGGGGTTAAACCCAGGTTGTGGAGGGCCAAAAAACACTAAAATTGACCTTTCTCTGGTTGCGCATAACTGGAGGGCTGGAGGGCTGGGCTGGTGTGTAACCAGCAATGAGCGGCAACAACCGGGATCCTGGAATATCAACAGAATAGAATATTGTGAATTTTTGCAATTGGACCAGAATCTTGCTTAGGTGCAAGGTTGGCTGCTGAAGTCCCCCCCCATCTGCTTGAGCACCGGACAGACAAGCGGGCATCATAATTGAGACGGAGTGAATTAAAGGTGCTGCCTTTTGGTGTTTATTTGTAGGATTTCTGCTGAAAGTTGGGAGGGGAATCTTTTTGGGGGGGTCTTATTTTGGGGGTCTTATGTTTGGGGGGGGGTATTCTGTGGTCTCATTTGGGGGGTTGAGCAGTTTCAATGGTCACTGTGAGTGTTATTGGTCCGATGACAGCGTGGGGCCGGCCTCCAAAGTGCCAAAATGGGTAAATGGGTGGCTCACGACGATGGCATTCAACCGTTTCACTGGGCAGGTGGCGTTAGTCCGTCGGCAGAGACCAGGGGATCTCCTGCAATGTCTGGTTGATTGATTATTTTCGGTGCAGCTACACGGATCAGCATACATTTTGGTTGTTGTTTTTGTTGAGGTTGTGCCCCACAGTAGAATGTGTAGTGCGTATTTTTCGACCCTTGGTTACAATGTGGCCTCATCGGCTGCTGCAGGCGACCTCGTGAGGCGGGTTTCCCGCCCAGAACGGGACGTGGATACTGTTAACAATCAATATAGCGGCAGCAACCCTCAGCGATGAATTGCGGAGCCAGTTGGACGGGTTTCCGCAGGGTCAAGCACGTCCTGAAAGCCTCGAGGGAGGTCGCTTTCTCGCAAGGACAAACATTTGTTCTTTTCATTCACTCTGTTCTCTCTATTTTTAGAATTTTAGGATTCTTAAAACTATTTTGATTTTTAGCATTTTTTTGATGGCTATTGTTTGTTTATTGTTTTCTCTTTTCTGGTGCTTTTATTCTCCCTAACCGGATTTGAACATGTATTCGCCCCTGTGTGGTATACATGCACAAAACCTCCTCACCCTGGGAAGTTGTCACCCTTGAATACATTGAACGGAATGAAAGATTTTTTGAAAAAGGAAAATCAAAATCAAAATAAATGAAAATGAAAAAAATGAAGAAAAATGTTGATAAACAAAAGGAAATAAAAATTGCATAAAATATATATAAAAGATGTCAACATTAAAAATCCAAAATAGGAGAAAACTTTTTATAATTGAAACTGAAACAAATTTAATAAACAAATAAATCAAATAAATATTAGCACACCTGGGGATAGACATGCAACTAATGCTGGTGACCTGCAAGGCGGAGGGACCATGAGTGACATCTCGGAGAAATCTTGGTTGTGGTGGGTGTGCATGCGCTGTCTGTGCACCATTTTTAACTCTCTCATCATCTGTTCGTTCGAAAAGAAGGCAAAATGTCTGCATGTAAATTTAAAATCTCATGCCCATGACCATAAAAGTAAGATCTTGGATTGACATGTATTTCTTTTGCCTTTCTTTGATCAACAGAAACGATGATGAAAAGAGAAATTTTATGGAAAATATGCAACGCCAATGCAGATGCAGAAAGAGTGTTGGTTGTACAACGACCTGAGCGGTGTCTTGGGTCCCAGAAACTGTTCTTCACAGCGCCACGTTTTACTCTCATTCCCCTTTTTTTAGAAATTCGAAAAAATGATTCTTTGACCCAAATATGCCAAATATGACTGAAAACGGCAGAGTCAGGAGTCTGCAACACTTTTTGAGAGAATAATTTCATCAAACCTTGAAAAATACATGGGAAACACGGCAAACGAGAATACTTTCAACAAGAGTGCAGATTTCCGGAAATTGTCTTTGATTGAAATTGTCTCTTCTTTTTTTGAGATCTTCTAAATTTCTATTTTATTTGGTCCGAAATTGGCCAAAAAAACTGCCAATAATGGGTGAGAAACGGGCTTCTTGTTAAGGAAAGTTTGCACCCCCCCCCCCGGAGGTGCTGTGGGCAGGCAGGGGTTAAAGCCATTTCAGGTCGGGTTTTGGGGTGGGTTTTGCTGTAGCACACCCCGGTCACTGAAGGCCCCGGACCTAAAAATGGCCATTTTCATTGGAAACTTGGCTTGGTTGGTATGCATTGGGGTCAACACTGACCCTGCCCCCCTGGGGGGGTGTCTGCTATGTACAGGCATCCCATGAAAGGCACCCTCCCCTGGGTTGGTGGACAGAAGCCTGTAAGAAAATCTGTTGTGGATTTAGGATCCAGCAAATCCCCCCGCCTTTCATTTTGGGAGGAGGCCCCCTCAGGAAGGTTTAATGTTTTGGGGTTTATACTTGGGTGGGAAAATTT
>CAAHFI010303922.1:0-11463 GCA_900893395.1 Euglena gracilis
ACGTCTTTTTTCGGTCATTTTCGGGCGAAAACGACCGCGTCGGCGCTCCTAAAATGAGCGCTCTGCCCCGGCTAGAGGTCGGCGATCCTTTACCTGATTGTTGCGAAGGGCGGCGGCGACAGGCGCAATTTTGCCCGCGGCGGGCGTGCGCAAAACGCAGCGGTTACCGGCCGGGAGGCGCAAAAATAGCACTTGGGCAACGGACGCCCCAAAAACGTCATTTTTCGGTCATTTTCGGGCGAAAACGACCGCGTCGGCGCTCCTAAAATGAGCGCTCTGCCCCGGCTAGAGGTCGGCGATCCTTTACCTGATTGTTGCGAAGGGCGGCGGGCCGACAGGCGCAATTTTGCCCGCGGCGGGCGTGCGCAAAACGCAGCGGTTACCGGCCGGGAGGCGCAAAATAGCACTTGGGCAACGGACGCCCCAAAAACGTCATTTTTCGGTCATTTTCGGGCGAAAACGACCGCGTCGGCGCTCCTAAAATGAGCGCTCTGCCCCGGCTAGAGGTCGGCGATCCTTTACCTGATTGTTGCGAAGGGCGGCGGGCCGACAGGCGCAATTTTGCCCGCGGCGGGCGTGCGCAAAACGCAGCGGTTACCGGCCGGGAGGCGCAAAATAGCACTTGGGCAACGGACGCCCCAAAAACGTCATTTTTCGGTCATTTTCGGGCGAAAACGACCGCGTCGGCGCTCCTAAAATGAGCGCTCTGCCCCGGCTAGAGGTCGGCGATCCTTTACCTGATTGTTGCGAAGGGCGGCGGGCCGACAGGCGCAATTTTGCCCGCGGCGGGCGTGCGCAAAACGCAGCGGTTACCGGCCGGGAGGCGCAAAATAGCACTTGGGCAACGGACGCCCCAAAAACGTCATTTTTCGGTCATTTTCGGGCGAAAACGACCGCGTCGGCGCTCCTAAAATGAGCGCTCTGCCCCGGCTAGAGGTCGGCGATCCTTTACCTGATTGTTGCGAAGGGCGGCGGGCCGACAGGCGCAATTTTGCCCGCGGCGGGCGTGCGCAAAACGCAGCGGTTACCGGCCGGGAGGCGCAAAATAGCACTTGGGCAACGGACGCCCCCAAAAACGTCATTTTTCGGTCATTTTCGGGCGAAAACGACCGCGTCGGCGCTCCTAAAATGAGCGCTCTGCCCCGGCTAGAGGTCGGCGATCCTTTACCTGATTGTTGCGAAGGGCGGCGGGCCGACAGGCGCAATTTTGCCCGCGGCGGGCGTGCGCAAAACGCAGCGGTTACCGGCCGGGAGGCGCAAAATAGCACTTGGGCAACGGACGCCCCAAAAACGTCATTTTTCGGTCATTTTCGGGCGAAAAGGACCGCGTCGGCGCTCCTAAAATGAGCGCTCTGCCCCGGCTAGAGGTCGGCGATCCTTTACCTGATTGTTGCGAAGGGCGGCGGGCCGACAGGCGCAATTTTGCCCGCGGCGGGCGTGCGCAAAACGCAGCGGTTACCGGCCGGGAGGCGCAAAATAGCACTTGGGCAACGGACGCCCCCAAAAACGTCATTTTTCGGTCATTTTCGGGCGAAAACGACCGCGTCGGCGCTCCTAAAATGAGCGCTCTGCCCCGGCTAGAGGTCGGCGATCCTTTACCTGATTGTTGCGAAGGGCGGCGGGCCGACAGGCGCAATTTTGCCCGCGGCGGGCGTGCGCAAAACGCAGCGGTTACCGGCCGGGAGGCGCAAAATAGCACTTGGGCAACGGACGCCCCAAAAACGTCATTTTTCGGTCATTTTCGGGCGAAAAGACCGCGTCGGCGCTCCTAAAATGAGCGCTCTGCCCCGGCTAGAGGTCGGCGATCCTTTACCTGATTGTTGCGAAGGGCGGCGGGCCGACAGGCGCAATTTTGCCCGCGGCGGGCGTGCGCAAAACGCAGCGGTTACCGGCCGGGAGGCGCAAAATAGCACTTGGGCAACGGACGCCCCAAAAACGTCATTTTTCGGTCATTTTCGGGCGAAAACGACCGCGTCGGCGCTCCTAAAATGAGCGCTCTGCCCCGGCTAGAGGTCGGCGATCCTTTACCTGATTGTTGCGAAGGGCGGCGGGCCGACAGGCGCAATTTTGCCCGCGGCGGGCGTGCGCAAAACGCAGCGGTTACCGGCCGGGAGGCGCAAAATAGCACTTGGGCAACGGACGCCCCAAAAACGTCATTTTTCGGTCATTTTCGGGCGAAAACGACCGCGTCGGCGCTCCTAAAATGAGCGCTCTGCCCCGGCTAGAGGTCGGCGATCCTTTACCTGATTGTTGCGAAGGGCGGCGGGCCGACAGGCGCAATTTTGCCCGCGGCGGGCGTGCGCAAAACGCAGCGGTTACCGGCCGGGAGGCGCAAAATAGCACTTGGGCAACGGACGCCCCCAAAAACGTCATTTTTCGGTCATTTTCGGGCGAAAACGACCGCGTCGGCGCTCCTAAAATGAGCGCTCTGCCCCGGCTAGAGGTCGGCGATCCTTTACCTGATTGTTGCGAAGGGCGGCGGGCCGACAGGCGCAATTTTGCCCGCGGCGGGCGTGCGCAAAACGCAGCGGTTACCGGCCGGGAGGCGCAAAATAGCACTTGGGCAACGGACGCCCCCAAAAACGTCATTTTTCGGTCATTTTCGGGCGAAAACGACCGCGTCGGCGCTCCTAAAATGAGCGCTCTGCCCCGGCTAGAGGTCGGCGATCCTTTACCTGATTGTTGCGAAGGGCGGCGGGCCGACAGGCGCAATTTTGCCCGCGGCGGGCGTGCGCAAAACGCAGCGGTTACCGGCCGGGAGGCGCAAAATAGCACTTGGGCAACGGACGCCCCAAAAACGTCATTTTTCGGTCATTTTCGGGCGAAAACGACCGCGTCGGCGCTCCTAAAATGAGCGCTCTGCCCCGGCTAGAGGTCGGCGATCCTTTACCTGATTGTTGCGAAGGGCGGCGGGCCGACAGGCGCAATTTTGCCCGCGGCGGGCGTGCGCAAAACGCAGCGGTTACCGGCCGGGAGGCGCAAAATAGCACTTGGGCAACGGACGCCCCCAAAAACGTCATTTTTCGGTCATTTTCGGGCGAAAACGACCGCGTCGGCGCTCCTAAAATGAGCGCTCTGCCCCGGCTAGAGGTCGGCGATCCTTTACCTGATTGTTGCGAAGGGCGGCGGGCCGACAGGCGCAATTTTGCCCGCGGCGGGCGTGCGCAAAACGCAGCGGTTACCGGCCGGGAGGCGCAAAATAGCACTTGGGCAACGGACGCCCCAAAAACGTCATTTTTCGGTCATTTTCGGGCGAAAAGACCGCGTCGGCGCTCCTAAAATGAGCGCTCTGCCCCGGCTAGAGGTCGGCGATCCTTTACCTGATTGTTGCGAAGGGCGGCGGGCCGACAGGCGCAATTTTGCCCGCGGCGGGCGTGCGCAAAACGCAGCGGTTACCGGCCGGGAGGCGCAAAATAGCACTTGGGCAACGGACGCCCCAAAAACGTCATTTTTCGGTCATTTTCGGGCGAAAACGACCGCGTCGGCGCTCCTAAAATGAGCGCTCTGCCCCGGCTAGAGGTCGGCGATCCTTTACCTGATTGTTGCGAAGGGCGGCGGGCCGACAGGCGCAATTTTGCCCGCGGCGGGCGTGCGCAAAACGCAGCGGTTACCGGCCGGGAGGCGCAAAATAGCACTTGGGCAACGGACGCCCCCAAAAACGTCATTTTTCGGTCATTTTCGGGCGAAAACGACCGCGTCGGCGCTCCTAAAATGAGCGCTCTGCCCCGGCTAGAGGTCGGCGATCCTTTACCTGATTGTTGCGAAGGGCGGCGGGCCGACAGGCGCAATTTTGCCCGCGGCGGGCGTGCGCAAAACGCAGCGGTTACCGGCCGGGAGGCGCAAAATAGCACTTGGGCAACGGACGCCCCCAAAAACGTCATTTTTCGGTCATTTTCGGGCGAAAACGACCGCGTCGGCGCTCCTAAAATGAGCGCTCTGCCCCGGCTAGAGGTCGGCGATCCTTTACCTGATTGTTGCGAAGGGCGGCGGGCCGACAGGCGCAATTTTGCCCGCGGCGGGCGTGCGCAAAACGCAGCGGTTACCGGCCGGGAGGCGCAAAATAGCACTTGGGCAACGGACGCCCCAAAAACGTCATTTTTCGGTCATTTTCGGGCGAAAACGACCGCGTCGGCGCTCCTAAAATGAGCGCTCTGCCCCGGCTAGAGGTCGGCGATCCTTTACCTGATTGTTGCGAAGGGCGGCGGGCCGACAGGCGCAATTTTGCCCGCGGCGGGCGTGCGCAAAACGCAGCGGTTACCGGCCGGGAGGCGCAAAATAGCACTTGGGCAACGGACGCCCCCAAAAACGTCATTTTTCGGTCATTTTCGGGCGAAAACGACCGCGTCGGCGCTCCTAAAATGAGCGCTCTGCCCCGGCTAGAGGTCGGCGATCCTTTACCTGATTGTTGCGAAGGGCGGCGGGCCGACAGGCGCAATTTTGCCCGCGGCGGGCGTGCGCAAAACGCAGCGGTTACCGGCCGGGAGGCGCAAAATAGCACTTGGGCAACGGACGCCCCAAAAACGTCATTTTTCGGTCATTTTCGGGCGAAAACGACCGCGTCGGCGCTCCTAAAATGAGCGCTCTGCCCCGGCTAGAGGTCGGCGATCCTTTACCTGATTGTTGCGAAGGGCGGCGGGCCGACAGGCGCAATTTTGCCCGCGGCGGGCGTGCGCAAAACGCAGCGGTTACCGGCCGGGAGGCGCAAAATAGCACTTGGGCAACGGACGCCCCAAAAACGTCATTTTTCGGTCATTTTCGGGCGAAAACGACCGCGTCGGCGCTCCTAAAATGAGCGCTCTGCCCCGGCTAGAGGTCGGCGATCCTTTACCTGATTGTTGCGAAGGGCGGCGGGCCGACAGGCGCAATTTTGCCCGCGGCGGGCGTGCGCAAAACGCAGCGGTTACCGGCCGGGAGGCGCAAAATAGCACTTGGGCAACGGACGCCCCAAAAACGTCATTTTTCGGTCATTTTCGGGCGAAAACGACCGCGTCGGCGCTCCTAAAATGAGCGCTCTGCCCCGGCTAGAGGTCGGCGATCCTTTACCTGATTGTTGCGAAGGGCGGCGGGCCGACAGGCGCAATTTTGCCCGCGGCGGGCGTGCGCAAAACGCAGCGGTTACCGGCCGGGAGGCGCAAAATAGCACTTGGGCAACGGACGCCCCAAAAACGTCATTTTTCGGTCATTTTCGGGCGAAAAGGACCGCGTCGGCGCTCCTAAAATGAGCGCTCTGCCCCGGCTAGAGGTCGGCGATCCTTTACCTGATTGTTGCGAAGGGCGGCGGGCCGACAGGCGCAATTTTGCCCGGCGGGCGTGCGCAAAACGCAGCGGTTACCGGCCGGGAGGCGCAAAATAGCACTTGGGCAACGGACGCCCCAAAAACGTCATTTTTCGGTCATTTTCGGGCGAAAACGACCGCGTCGGCGCTCCTAAAATGAGCGCTCTGCCCCGGCTAGAGGTCGGCGATCCTTTACCTGATTGTTGCGAAGGGCGGCGGGCCGACAGGCGCAATTTTGCCCGCGGCGGGCGTGCGCAAAACGCAGCGGTTACCGGCCGGGAGGCGCAAAATAGCACTTGGGCAACGGACGCCCCCAAAAACGTCATTTTTCGGTCATTTTCGGGCGAAAAGACCGCGTCGGCGCTCCTAAAATGAGCGCTCTGCCCCGGCTAGAGGTCGGCGATCCTTTACCTGATTGTTGCGAAGGGCGGCGGGCCGACAGGCGCAATTTTGCCCGCGGCGGGCGTGCGCAAAACGCAGCGGTTACCGGCCGGGAGGCGCAAAATAGCACTTGGGCAACGGACGCCCCAAAAACGTCATTTTTCGGTCATTTTCGGGCGAAAACGACCGCGTCGGCGCTCCTAAAATGAGCGCTCTGCCCCGGCTAGAGGTCGGCGATCCTTTACCTGATTGTTGCGAAGGGCGGCGGGCCGACAGGCGCAATTTTGCCCGCGGCGGGCGTGCGCAAAACGCAGCGGTTACCGGCCGGGAGGCGCAAAATAGCACTTGGGCAACGGACGCCCCAAAAACGTCATTTTTCGGTCATTTTCGGGCGAAAACGACCGCGTCGGCGCTCCTAAAATGAGCGCTCTGCCCCGGCTAGAGGTCGGCGATCCTTTACCTGATTGTTGCGAAGGGCGGCGGGCCGACAGGCGCAATTTTGCCCGCGGCGGGCGTGCGCAAAACGCAGCGGTTACCGGCCGGGAGGCGCAAAATAGCACTTGGGCAACGGACGCCCCCAAAAACGTCATTTTTCGGTCATTTTCGGGCGAAAACGACCGCGTCGGCGCTCCTAAAATGAGCGCTCTGCCCCGGCTAGAGGTCGGCGATCCTTTACCTGATTGTTGCGAAGGGCGGCGGGCCGACAGGCGCAATTTTGCCCGCGGCGGGCGTGCGCAAAACGCAGCGGTTACCGGCCGGGAGGCGCAAAATAGCACTTGGGCAACGGACGCCCCCAAAAACGTCATTTTTCGGTCATTTTCGGGCGAAAACGACCGCGTCGGCGCTCCTAAAATGAGCGCTCTGCCCCGGCTAGAGGTCGGCGATCCTTTACCTGATTGTTGCGAAGGGCGGCGGGCCGACAGGCGCAATTTTGCCCGCGGCGGGCGTGCGCAAAACGCAGCGGTTACCGGCCGGGAGGCGCAAAATAGCACTTGGGCAACGGACGCCCCCAAAAACGTCATTTTTCGGTCATTTTCGGGCGAAAACGACCGCGTCGGCGCTCCTAAAATGAGCGCTCTGCCCCGGCTAGAGGTCGGCGATCCTTTACCTGATTGTTGCGAAGGGCGGCGGGCCGACAGGCGCAATTTTGCCCGCGGCGGGCGTGCGCAAAACGCAGCGGTTACCGGCCGGGAGGCGCAAAATAGCACTTGGGCAACGGACGCCCCAAAAACGTCATTTTTCGGTCATTTTCGGGCGAAAACGACCGCGTCGGCGCTCCTAAAATGAGCGCTCTGCCCCGGCTAGAGGTCGGCGATCCTTTACCTGATTGTTGCGAAGGGCGGCGGGCCGACAGGCGCAATTTTGCCCGCGGCGGGCGTGCGCAAAACGCAGCGGTTACCGGCCGGGAGGCGCAAAATAGCACTTGGGCAACGGACGCCCCCAAAAACGTCTTTTTCGGTCATTTTCGGGCGAAAACGACCGCGTCGGCGCTCCTAAAATGAGCGCTCTGCCCCGGCTAGAGGTCGGCGATCCTTTACCTGATTGTTGCGAAGGGCGGCGGGCCGACAGGCGCAATTTTGCCCGCGGCGGGCGTGCGCAAAACGCAGCGGTTACCGGCCGGGAGGCGCAAAATAGCACTTGGGCAACGGACGCCCCCAAAAACGTCATTTTTCGGTCATTTTCGGGCGAAAACGACCGCGTCGGCGCTCCTAAAATGAGCGCTCTGCCCCGGCTAGAGGTCGGCGATCCTTTACCTGATTGTTGCGAAGGGCGGCGGGCCGACAGGCGCAATTTTGCCCGCGGCGGGCGTGCGCAAAACGCAGCGGTTACCGGCCGGGAGGCGCAAAATAGCACTTGGGCAACGGACGCCCCCAAAAACGTCATTTTTCGGTCATTTTCGGGCGAAAACGACCGCGTCGGCGCTCCTAAAATGAGCGCTCTGCCCCGGCTAGAGGTCGGCGATCCTTTACCTGATTGTTGCGAAGGGCGGCGGGCCGACAGGCGCAATTTTGCCGCGGCGGGCGTGCGCAAAACGCAGCGGTTACCGGCCGGGAGGCGCAAAATAGCACTTGGGCAACGGACGCCCCCAAAAACGTCATTTTTCGGTCATTTTCGGGCGAAAACGACCGCGTCGGCGCTCCTAAAATGAGCGCTCTGCCCCGGCTAGAGGTCGGCGATCCTTTACCTGATTGTTGCGAAGGGCGGCGGGCCGACAGGCGCAATTTTGCCCGCGGCGGGCGTGCGCAAAACGCAGCGGTTACCGGCCGGGAGGCGCAAAATAGCACTTGGGCAACGGACGCCCCAAAAACGTCATTTTTCGGTCATTTTCGGGCGAAAACGACCGCGTCGGCGCTCCTAAAATGAGCGCTCTGCCCCGGCTAGAGGTCGGCGATCCTTTACCTGATTGTTGCGAAGGGCGGCGGGCCGACAGGCGCAATTTTGCCCGCGGCGGGCGTGCGCAAAACGCAGCGGTTACCGGCCGGGAGGCGCAAAATAGCACTTGGGCAACGGACGCCCCAAAAACGTCATTTTTCGGTCATTTTCGGGCGAAAACGACCGCGTCGGCGCTCCTAAAATGAGCGCTCTGCCCCGGCTAGAGGTCGGCGATCCTTTACCTGATTGTTGCGAAGGGCGGCGGGCCGACAGGCGCAATTTTGCCCGCGGCGGGCGTGCGCAAAACGCAGCGGTTACCGGCCGGGAGGCGCAAAATAGCACTTGGGCAACGGACGCCCCAAAAACGTCTTTTTCGGTCATTTTCGGGCGAAAACGACCGCGTCGGCGCTCCTAAAATGAGCGCTCTGCCCCGGCTAGAGGTCGGCGATCCTTTACCTGATTGTTGCGAAGGGCGGCGGGCCGACAGGCGCAATTTTGCCCGCGGCGGGCGTGCGCAAAACGCAGCGGTTACCGGCCGGGAGGCGCAAAATAGCACTTGGGCAACGGACGCCCCCAAAAACGTCATTTTTCGGTCATTTTCGGGCGAAAACGACCGCGTCGGCGCTCCTAAAATGAGCGCTCTGCCCCGGCTAGAGGTCGGCGATCCTTTACCTGATTGTTGCGAAGGGCGGCGGGCCGACAGGCGCAATTTTGCCCGCGGCGGGCGTGCGCAAAACGCAGCGGTTACCGGCCGGGAGGCGCAAAATAGCACTTGGGCAACGGACGCCCCAAAAACGTCATTTTTCGGTCATTTTCGGGCGAAAAGACCGCGTCGGCGCTCCTAAAATGAGCGCTCTGCCCCGGCTAGAGGTCGGCGATCCTTTACCTGATTGTTGCGAAGGGCGGCGGGCCGACAGGCGCAATTTTGCCCGCGGCGGGCGTGCGCAAAACGCAGCGGTTACCGGCCGGGAGGCGCAAAATAGCACTTGGGCAACGGACGCCCCCAAAAACGTCATTTTTCGGTCATTTTCGGGCGAAAACGACCGCGTCGGCGCTCCTAAAATGAGCGCTCTGCCCCGGCTAGAGGTCGGCGATCCTTTACCTGATTGTTGCGAAGGGCGGCGGGCCGACAGGCGCAATTTTGCCCGCGGCGGGCGTGCGCAAAACGCAGCGGTTACCGGCCGGGAGGCGCAAAATAGCACTTGGGCAACGGACGCCCCAAAAACGTCATTTTTCGGTCATTTTCGGGCGAAAACGACCGCGTCGGCGCTCCTAAAATGAGCGCTCTGCCCCGGCTAGAGGTCGGCGATCCTTTACCTGATTGTTGCGAAGGGCGGCGGGCCGACAGGCGCAATTTTGCCCGCGGCGGGCGTGCGCAAAACGCAGCGGTTACCGGCCGGGAGGCGCAAAATAGCACTTGGGCAACGGACGCCCCAAAAACGTCATTTTTCGGTCATTTTCGGGCGAAAACGACCGCGTCGGCGCTCCTAAAATGAGCGCTCTGCCCCGGCTAGAGGTCGGCGATCCTTTACCTGATTGTTGCGAAGGGCGGCGGGCCGACAGGCGCAATTTTGCCCGCGGCGGGCGTGCGCAAAACGCAGCGGTTACCGGCCGGGAGGCGCAAAATAGCACTTGGGCAACGGACGCCCCAAAAACGTCATTTTTCGGTCATTTTCGGGCGAAAACGACCGCGTCGGCGCTCCTAAAATGAGCGCTCTGCCCCGGCTAGAGGTCGGCGATCCTTTACCTGATTGTTGCGAAGGGCGGCGGGCCGACAGGCGCAATTTTGCCCGCGGCGCGTGCGCAAAACGCAGCGGTTACCGGCCGGGAGGCGCAAAATAGCACTTGGGCAACGGACGCCCCCAAAAACGTCATTTTTCGGTCATTTTCGGGCGAAAAGACCGCGTCGGCGCTCCTAAAATGAGCGCTCTGCCCCGGCTAGAGGTCGGCGATCCTTTACCTGATTGTTGCGAAGGGCGGCGGGCCGACAGGCGCAATTTTGCCCGCGGCGGGCGTGCGCAAAACGCAGCGGTTACCGGCCGGGAGGCGCAAAATAGCACTTGGGCAACGGACGCCCCAAAAACGTCTTTTTCGGTCATTTTCGGGCGAAAAGGACCGCGTCGGCGCTCCTAAAATGAGCGCTCTGCCCCGGCTAGAGGTCGGCGATCCTTTACCTGATTGTTGCGAAGGGCGGCGGGCCGACAGGCGCAATTTTGCCCGCGGCGGGCGTGCGCAAAACGCAGCGGTTACCGGCCGGGAGGCGCAAAATAGCACTTGGGCAACGGACGCCCCCAAAAACGTCATTTTTCGGTCATTTTCGGGCGAAAAGGACCGCGTCGGCGCTCCTAAAATGAGCGCTCTGCCCCGGCTAGAGGTCGGCGATCCTTTACCTGATTGTTGCGAAGGGCGGCGGGCCGACAGGCGCAATTTTGCCCGCGGCGGGCGTGCGCAAAACGCAGCGGTTACCGGCCGGGAGGCGCAAAATAGCACTTGGGCAACGGACGCCCCAAAAACGTCATTTTTCGGTCATTTTCGGGCGAAAACGACCGCGTCGGCGCTCCTAAAATGAGCGCTCTGCCCCGGCTAGAGGTCGGCGATCCTTTACCTGATTGTTGCGAAGGGCGGCGGGCCGACAGGCGCAATTTTGCCCGCGGCGGGCGTGCGCAAAACGCAGCGGTTACCGGCCGGGAGGCGCAAAATAGCACTTGGGCAACGGACGCCCCAAAAACGTCATTTTTCGGTCATTTTCGGGCGAAAACGACCGCGTCGGCGCTCCTAAAATGAGCGCTCTGCCCCGGCTAGAGGTCGGCGATCCTTTACCTGATTGTTGCGAAGGGCGGCGGGCCGACAGGCGCAATTTTGCCCGCGGCGGGCGTGCGCAAAACGCAGCGGTTACCGGCCGGGAGGCGCAAAATAGCACTTGGGCAACGGACGCCCCAAAAACGTCATTTTTCGGTCATTTTCGGGCGAAAACGACCGCGTCGGCGCTCCTAAAATGAGCGCTCTGCCCCGGCTAGAGGTCGGCGATCCTTTACCTGATTGTTGCGAAGGGCGGCGGGCCGACAGGCGCAATTTTGCCCGCGGCGGGCGTGCGCAAAACGCAGCGGTTACCGGCCGGGAGGCGCAAAATAGCACTTGGCAACGGACGCCCCCAAAAACGTCATTTTTCGGTCATTTTCGGGCGAAAACGACCGCGTCGGCGCTCCTAAATGAGCGCTCTGCCCCGGCTAGAGGTCGGCGATCCTTTACCTGATTGTTGCGAAGGGCGGCGGGCCGACAGGCAGCAATTTTTGCCGGCGCGGGCGTGCGCAAAACGCAGCGGTTACCGCCGGAGGCGCAAAAAGCACTTGGGCAACGGACGCCCCCAAAAACGTCATTTTTTCGGTCATTTTCGGGCGAAAACGACCGCGTCGGCGCTCCTAAAAATGAGCGCT
>CAAHFI010303934.1:0-11970 GCA_900893395.1 Euglena gracilis
TTTTTTTTCGCAAAATACATGGCGGACAATTGAAAGCCCCTGGTGGGGTCAAGTATCCAAGTCAGTATTCATTTGCCATTGAGAGTCACTTACAAGTCCTGCTGGTGCAGGCAGAAGTCTCTGAAGTCCTGCTGGTGCAGGCAGAAGAAGCCTTGAAGTCCTGCTGGTGCAGGCAGAAGACGTCCTGAAGCCCTGCTGGTGCAGGCAGAGGAACTCCTGGTGGTGCAGCAGAAGAAGTCCTACTGGTGCAGGCAGAAGCTGGTAATGGAGCTACTTTGCACTGCTGCAACTGGACATGCTGTCGTCAGTGGCGTACTGGGCTGCTCAGCCCTGGGGCCTGCAAAGGCCCCCCCTTTGGGCCTGCAAAGGCCCCCATCTGGGCCTGCAAAGGCCCCTCATCTGGGCCTGCAAAGGCCCCCCTTTGGGCCTGCAAAGGCCCCCCATCTGCCAACCATTAAGTGCTACTTTCAGCTCCAGTGTCTTCTTTTCTGTGTTCTGCATTGCATCCCAAACTTCTGATCAATTGAAGTGGCAAACCCCCAGTTTTCACAGCACATGTTACACCAAAAGCTGTGACACATTTTGCAGCAGTTTTGACTTGACATTGAAAAACATTTTGCCACCCCAACCCCTCAGTGACACTTTTTGCAGCAGTTTTGACTTGACATTGAAAAACATTTTGCCACCCCAACCCCTCAGTGACACCGTTTTACCCCAGTGTCCTGCAAAGTCACTGGGCCTGCAAAGGCCCCCTGTGACACCATTTCGGTCTGTTGCACCATTTTGCCCCAGTGGCCTGCAAAGGCCCTGGGCCTGCAAAGGCCCCCCTCCAACACCATTTTGCTCCAGTGGCCTGCAAAGGCCCTGGGCCTGCAAAGGCCCCCCTGTGACACCTTTGTCCTGTTGCAGCATTTTGTCCCAGTGGCCTGCAAAGGCCATGGGCCTGCAAAGGCCCCCCCTGACACCATTTTTGCTCTCAGCCTGAAAAGCCCCCGACAAACTGGCAAACCATGTTCCTCCACATTTTGGCCTGCAACAGTGGCCCCCCAGCCAGACAGCACATCCACTTTTTGGTCTGCAACAGTGGCCCCCCAGCCAGCCAGTTCTGCCAGATTCTGCTGGCCTGCAACCTTCCCACCTCAGCAAAATAACTTGACAACCCCCAGGTTCCCTCTCCGCTGACCGGAAAAAAACCACCCAACGTCGGCCAAACAAAGAAAAGTGCTTGTGCCTTACACTCCTGCAAAAGACAGCACACAGCCTACCCTGGCAGCATCGGGGGGAGCAGGCCGAGGTCGGTCTTTACTGACCTGCGGGGACATTGAAAGTAACCCCGGCCTCCTACAGACCCACCATTTGTTTCGGGTGAGGATATTGACATGGCGCCAGCATCACAAATCTCCATCCCTCCTACTGCACCACCGCCCGCAGAGCCCCCGTCGGTGTCGGGTGAGGACGTTGACATGGCGCCAGCATCACAAATTTCCATCCCCCCACCGCACCACCACCCGCAGTGCCACCATTGGAAAGGGGATCTTGGTTCCCAAATCTGCCGGGTCCATTGTTCTTTGGCCAACAAGGCCTCCCCTCAATGTGCTCCACGGTCATCATGGAGAACCCAATTGGCACACAAGGACCAGGACCCTTCCCCCGTCAGATGTTGGGGCCATTGGATGCAAGCAAATCAGGCGACGCCTTTCCTGAACTTCTCCAACCCCCTTTGGGTGCCAGCTCTTCATCCTCAGTGGCAACAACCGCAGCAGCATCGTCACCAGCCCCAGCCAGACCCCCACCAACCCCCATTGGCCAAAATCACATTGCTGGGGTTACGCCATTCTCTGCTCCATGCCCACCATCCCTTCATCCCACTTTTGAGGAAATTTCTTTTGATGATCGGGCACCCTTGTATACCTGCCGCGTGGAGCCCTCCTCAATGTCAATCAAACCTACCTGCAATTGTTGAGGCATTTCAACAGGGAACCTGGCTGGGAAACCCTGCACGCCTTGTGGGCCTTCCCCAAAGCGGTGCTTTGTCCTTTGCAGCGTGGCGGGCGATCGAACTGGGCGATGGTGGGGAGAAAAATTGCAGAACGAGCTCGCCTGTATCTCACCCGTCCTGTTTTGATTCTTGGTTGGACTCCAGTCTCCCACAAAAGCCACAAGGCAGACAGACAAGGCAAAAAACAGCACTGGCTGCCAAGGCACTGAAGAACGGTTCCTCTCCCGCATTGAAAGCCTTGTTGGCCACGGGGCTATTTCAAAAGCCTGCCGAGAGCTCACCTCTGAGGGGGTTCAGAACAGCAATGACCCAAAAGTGATTCAAAGGCTGCGTGACCTTCACCCACCAGAGCCTCCACCGCGCATCCCAGTGTCCGACTCTTCCCAAACGATTACCTTTCCTTCGGACCCGGAAAACACAAAAGAGCGATTGCAAAATTTGCGCAAAGCTATATTCGGGTTCCCAAAGGAATCCGCACCGGGTCCTTCTGGCCTGAGACCTGACCACCTCAAGGCCATGGTTGGAGACTACCCAGGGGCTTGTGGAGATGACCTCCTCGAAGTGCTTGATACCTTCATCTGTCGGGCAATTACAAACGGTGTTCACCCCGGCATGGCCCCAATTCTTTCCTCCGCCAGGTTGACACCTCTGCGAAAACAGAACAAACAAACAGCAATGGAAGAGGATGCTTTTGGAAACCTTGTGGAGCACACGGTGTGTGATGAAGACACTCGCCCAATCGCAGCAGGTGAAACCCTTCGCCGATTGGTTGGCAAATGTCTCATGCGTCATCCCACAGTGGTAAACGCTTTGAAAGAACTGAGTCCTCCACAATGTGGCGTTGGTGTGCCGAATGCTTGTCCACTGATCGCAATGGGAATCCAACAAATGGTGGACACTCTGCACTCGGACAGAGACAATCGCTGGGGGCTGCTTCAAGTGGATTTCAGGAATGCCTTCAACTCTTTGTCACGGGAAAAAATCCTGCAATCCATCCGTAGACGATGCCCAGAAGTGTGCCCTTGGCTGGATTCGTGCTACGCCCAACACAGCAAGCTGTATTGTGGAAACCATTGTCTGCCTTCCCAGAGGGGGCTCAGCAAGGCGACCCATGTGGACCAGCAGCTTTCGCCTGGGGTGTGCAAGACCTTTGTGAGGGCCTCTCACCTTTGGTCGAATGGCAGGGATGGTACTTGGATGACGCCCATCTGCTGGGATCGCCAGCCCAACTGCACAATGCCCTTGCCTTTCTGATTCGCGAGGCAGCCACGCTTGGGTTGGCCGTGAACCCTGCAAAATGTCGATTGTGGGGACCAGCGTTCACATCAACAGAAGGTGTCCCTTGCATTCCCCCTGGCACGCCACAGGACAGCCCCTTACATCAAATACCACTGACCGCCTTTGTTGCTGGTTCTGGTTTGAAAGTTTTGGGGGTCCCTGTCCACCACCCCCAAGATGACCGCTTCTGTGAAGAAGTTTGGAATAAGCGCATTGAAGACATCCGACGTTCTTGCACAGTACTTCAGCACCTACCTCAATCGCATGTGCAATTCACCTTGCTTCGTTTTGTTTATCCGCTTGCAAAGTGAATGACCTCTTGCGCGCCTGCAAAATCACCTCTGCAACAGCGGCATGCAAGACATTGTCGGGAATTATTCGGGAAACATTCAGTAGCATGGTCGGCTCCCCTTGCACCCCAGAAGAATGGTTGCAAGTTTCCCTGGCCATCAGATGCGGTGGACTGGGAATCTCCGATCCACTATTTCAACGTGTGCCTGCCAGATTGTCTCAAGTGGTGGACTTCTGTCGAAGAGCTCCCTCTGTCTTGGGCCTGCCCGCTGCCATGGACATCCTTCCCAAAGACGCTGACGATTGTTTACGGACAGCCCTCAATAAACTTGGTCAAATGCCCCACTGCCACAATGGGCCACTGACAAAAACTTGATCTCTCAGCACAGCCTCCACACAATTCACAACGTTGGTGGAATCATCAGAGCATGCTTGCCCGCCAGAAAACACTTCGGGACACATTAAATGGACCTGATGCTGTACGCTTTGCAAGCCAATGCCAACCACGCGCTATGGCATGGGCCGCTTTGACACCATCTCAAGGACTCCGCACCCTGTTGCCCACGGCTGAATTCCGCTGCACCAAGGCTGCATAGAGGTAGAGGATAGAGGTAGAGGTAGAGGTAGAGGTAGAAGGTAGAGTAGAGGTTTTCCAACCTCCTCTATCCCTCTATGTCACCTCTATGTCAATAGGGTAGATTCGATTAATCGATTAATCGACTAATCGTCGTGGCCGCCGATTAATCGAATCGTTCGGTGGGGGAGATTAATCGGTCTACAAAAACAGGTCAACAGAAACAAGACAACATCTCACCATGTCATACATCCCAATGTTCAAGACAAAGGTTATAATGGAAAATGTTCCTGTTAAGTAACAATACATGTAGTTTTAGTGGTAGAATGCATACTTTACAGGCGAGAGGTCGTGGGTTCGATCCCCGCCATGTAACCAATTTTATCCAGCCTTTGTTGGTGATTTTGCCAGCAAAAGTTGAACTTAAAAGGAGGCAGGATTTGAACCCACGACCGCACAGTCATTGAACACACGCTCTACACTTGGCCACTCGTCTTGGCTGTACAATTACAATAAAGAAGGTAAAGAGGTTCTTATCCTGGTTTTTCCAGTGGTTGCATCGCCCCATCACGATGAATGTTTGGTATGAAGTGTACTATTTTGGTTTTTGGTGTTGTCAAAAGGGGCGACCGGGGATTGAACCCGGGACCGTAGGGTTGTTAGCCCTATGCTCTACCACTGAGCTATTCGCCATTTAAATAATCCAGAAATTTTTGTTGACGAGGGCTCTCACCTTTACAATTTTTCGTTGTTCTTTTTGTGGATTTTGATTTTTTGGGTTCGTTTGCGAAAGTATCACACATGGACCAATTAATCGTTAATCGTCTGGGACCCCCCGATTAATCGCAATTAATCGTTCGACTTCCCGAAACGATTAATTGGCACAACCCTAATGTCAAAAACCAAAGGAAAATGACTCAATAAAGGAATTTTTTTGCAAGCAAAGGAGAAATACATGAAAGGTTTCAGAATTGCTCAATGTGGTCACATAACTGCGCCAACAACTTTCAAAATCACCAACCCACATATTGTTTCTCATCCCCTCGCCGTTTTGCATGTGTTTTCATGCAAAATTGCCATTTTCCAAGCAGATGGGGTGTTTTTGACCCTTTTTGAGGCCATTTTTGGTACATTTTACAGACATAGAGGTGGCATAGAGGTAGAGGTAGAGGTAGAGGTGGTTGACATAGAGGTAGAGGCCTTTGACCTCTTCCTCTACCTCTATGCAGCCCTGGCTGCACACTTCGTTGGTCCCTCGGAATGACTCTCACACCAATGGAATCCGATCCCAACCTCTGTCCCAAATGCTTTGGACAATCAGATTTTCTCGGACACCGCCTCGTTTGCTGCAAATCAAACTTCATTACCCGGCGGCACAGGGCTGTCCAAGATTTTCTGACAACCACAACACAGAAGGCAGGATTTACAGCCCGTAAAGAACAACGAGCTGATGACCGTTTCCGGCCTGGGGATATCTTCATTCCTCGCTTGGACAGTGATGGACCCGTTGCAGTGGATGTGACAATCCGCCACACCCTTGCGCAAAGTCATCCGCTGTGAAGTGCAGAGAGCCTTTCACAATGGCAGACACGTCAGGAGGCTGAAAAGCATGCCAAATATGATGCAACATGCCAACGACTGGGCTGGCGGTTGACGCATTCGTCATGGATTGCTACGGGGCATGGGACAAGAAGCGCGCTCCTTGATGGCCACCCTCCTCAAGGCCCTTCTGGGGCAGCGGGAAGGGTGGCAACGGCGGGCCGCAGAAGCAGACATTTGGCAAGGCCTGTCCTTCACACTTATCAGAGAAATCAGCAGACAGCTCGTTTGGAGCTTGAATTCTTCCAAGATGAGATCACCCTGTCTTCTGCCCACTCACCATATTCTGTCTGAAGGCCTTTGAACACAAACTCTCAACCAAATAATCAACCTTGAACTCTCACCTGCTATGTTAACCCCAGTTACCCCCTGAGCAGAGCAGAGCCACACGCCGAGCCAAAGACAAATCAATGGGTCACATAGACGCGCAGAGAAGCAAAACACAACAAAAAGCCAAAACCCGACACAAACACGCCATCCTGTGGCAAAAGAGGTACAAACGCCCCCCTCCGCCCAATATATATATTGAAGGTGACCTTTGCTCATCTTCCGCTAACCACTGACCTCCGCACCCTGAACAAGTATCACTCAGCAGCTCTTTTGTACATTACACCCACAGTATAAGCTACCCGCGACCTGTGGCGGCACAGGGAGTCACAAGGGGGTTCCTCTTGTGGCGAGGGCCAAAGAGACGTTTCCCTGGGCCGGGGCACGGTTTGGGTGAAGCTGTGCTACCCACCGTGAAAAATCACAGTGTTTTCTGCACAACGACCCTGGCGTGTCTGATGGGTAAGGGCCGGTGAACCATCGGTTCCCGGCGGTTGCCTACCTGACGTGTCACGATTGAACCATTGCGGCTTCGGCCGAGCAGTGACACCAAGGAGGTTAGGCAGGGGTGGGGGGGGGCTGTGGACCCCCCCGGTGAAGTTCACCGGTGAACATTCACCGGGGGGAGGGGGGGGTAACTTTCGGCGGTGAAGTTCACCGGTGAAGTTCACCGGTGAACTTCACCGTTTTGATGCTTGGGGGTGAAATTTTCATGGGTAAAATTTTGCTTCTTTCCTCTCAGAATGGTCATTTTGAGGTGATGCTTCATGTAATTTTATCAAAATTTCCGAAAACTTGCCCAAAATGCCATTTTTGGCCTTTTTTGGCCAAAAAAGTACTCTCTTTGTGAACTTCACCGGTGAAGTTCACCGATGGGTTAGGCAGAGGGGGGGGAGGGAGTCCGGGACCCCCCGGTGAACTTTCAAACGGTGAACTTCACCATAGGGGGGGGGGAGGGGGGGTCAAAATGACCAAGTCTACTGCCTGATCTCCCAAGGACAAGCAACCCCTATCAAGCACGCCATCGCCAAGCATCAGGAGCTGAGGCAAGGGATGGAAGACTTCGAGTGCCTCGAACCCTAGGGCTAATGCCCCTGGCGGAGTGTAGCTCCACAGGTGAGAAAATGAGTTTTAAAAAAAACAAAGACGTGAACACTTGCACAACTTCTCATTTTCTGCACAAAATGTCAGACCTGCAGTACAGAGTCATTTGACCTGGGCAAAGGCGCCGTTGGAGATGAATATATGGTGCTGAGTATAGGATTGTACCTGAAATTTTTCCGAAAAATAAAATGGAAAAATTCCGAAATTTTTCCAGGAAAAATATTTTTTATTTTTCCGCGTGGAAAAATATGGAAATTTATTTTTCTTTCAACTGGACATAATGAGGAAGAAGTTTTTTTTTGTCCTCTCCATTCTCCACACTTTTTTTCATGGGACACCACAAAAAGCATGCCAATGGCAATTTCTCATCTGACACCCTACTCCTCGTCGCGACTAATTCGGAACTAACTCCTCGTCGCGACCTACGGGGCAAAAAGAGGGCACGGGCAGGGCCTCGGGGGCAGTTCTCGGGTGCGCTGAACCGTGAGGTCACATTTCCCTTATAGAAAATTTTTTCCGAAATTTTTCCGAAATTTTTCCGAAATTTTTCCGAAAGAAAAAATATTTTTTATATTTTTTCGAAAAAAACAATCCTAGCTGAGTACACTAGTGCTGTGCACAGGTGGCTTGAGGTGAAATGAACTTATTGGAAGGAGTTTGCTGGAGACTAATCTGGAGAAACTGCTACATTATGTTGGGAATGTCTATCTTGTGTGTTTTTCTGATTCCTGTTGCTGTGCCTAAAAAGTCGAAGGTTTTTTGTCTGTCCATTTTTTTTGTAATGTCATTGTATTCTGGTTTGCTTTTCAATGGTTTGATTCACTTCTTGTGGCCATTTTTGGGCCAGATGTGCTGGCCAGTTTTGTGCCAGATGTGTTCGTCAGTTTTGGGCCACAAGTCATGGCCAGTTTTGGGCCAGATGTGATGCCCAGTTTTGGGCCAGATGTGGTGGCTAGTTTTGGGCAAAGGTCGTGGCCAGTTTTGGGCCACAGGCCGTGGCCAGTTTTGGGCCACAGGTCATGGCCAGATTTGGTGGCCAGTTTTGGGCCAGATGTGGTGGCCAGTTTTGGGCCAAAGGTCGTGGCCAGTTTTGGGCCACTTCTCTCAGGAAGGAGTTGTTTTGGTGCGGTTCTCTTGGAAAGGGGGGGTCACAAAAGCGTTTTGTTGCGTTTTTTTTGGCAAAATTTGTTGTTTGGGGGGCTTTTCCGTGCTGCTTGGTTGTTTTCTCTGCCCCCCTCCGTCTTCCGGCGGAGTCATTTAGTGCTCCGTAAAATTTGTTGCACAAATTTGTCTCCACCCGGTAAATGGTGAAAATGCTGTGGTGGGTGGGTGGGGGGTCGACCCACCCCCCACCTCCTGGCTCCTTCCGGCGCAGACAAAAGGTACCGCCGTGAAAAATGTTGAAGAAATGTTTATTCCCTGAAAAATAGTCGCTGCTTGCGCAGCACTTCTGGTTCCATGGACCGCGGTTCCTACTGCTCGCCGTTGACCCATCCGCTGGCGTAGATGTTGTGATTAAACCTGGGGACTCAGCCATCGAGCGTACTAAAGACCGCCGAGGTTGCGCCACGGGGACTTTTCCCAAGGATAATTTTGGCGCTCTACGGAGGGCACTGAAAAAAGGAGGAGGCGCCCCAGCCGCGGCCAGCCACGGCTGGCCGTGGCTGGTGGCTGGGAGAAAAGAGGAGGAGGAGTATGGCTGGTGGCTGGTGAAAAAAAGAGGAGGAGGAGTTCTGGCTGGTATGTGGCTGGCCGTGGGGACCCCAGCTCCATTGTCCCAAGAATCCCAAAACGCCATTTTCCAAAGTTTCGTTCCATTTGTGAACGCGGCAGCATCACGGCTGAAAATGGGGAATGCACGAGAGCCAGAGGTGCGGATGTTGGACGATGAGGACATGCTAAAAGTTACATGCACAGACCAACTAGGGTTCATGGTACGAGCAGCAAAGATACAACACCATGTGGTCATCCAAATCAGTGGTGACATAGCCTCGCAGTTCGCAAACTTTTTTGAAAATTGGCGAGGGCGATATAACAGGTTGGCTGGAAACATCCCCAAAAAGCACTGTGTCCGCAGTTTCTGTGTTCTGGGGTTCAACTGCCACCTTAACAACTATGCGGGTGTTGGCAAAGACCCCAAGGCAGCCTCAGCGACGTTCACGACTTGTGCGGGCAACATGGAGCTGTGAAGACAAAGGGGTGGGTCGGGACACGGGGGGACACGGGGGGGGGGGGGCCATAAACAGACAAGAAGCCTTAGTGCAACTAAGGGGGACACGGGGGGGGGGGACACGGGGGGAACATGCCACTTTTGGAAGGGCCATTTTTTGCCTCAAAATCTCAGTTTTTTGGGGTGATTTCCTTTGTTTTGGATTTGAGGGTGATTTTTTTGGGAATCGAAAGAGGTCGCTAGTCCAGGACACGGGGGGGACATGGGGGGGGACACGGGGACAACGCCCTCAAAGACAAATGTACCTTTAGTGATACCACCTCCCCCCCCTAATTGAACCCCCCCCTAATTGACCAAACGCCCGGAGAAAATTTTTTTCAACCCCCCCCCTAATTGACTGCCCGGGGGGATTCCGTGCTGAAGCACCCCCTAATTGACGGTAACCCCCCTAATTGACCCCCCCCCTAATTGAACCCCCCCTAATTGACCAAAAGGGGGTCCCGTGGAGAGGTACCTCGGTCAATTAGTGGGGGGGAGGTGGTACTAATGTTCCTCATTAGGATACACCGACTTTTGTCCTGAGTCGGAGGGGGGGCAGTACACGGACTTATAGCAAGACCCCCCTGCACGGACGCAGGACAAAGTCCATGTAGGGGGGTCTTTCCTGATATGGAGTTGCAAATGCCTATTTTGGTGTGCCAATGCTGAATTTTGAGAGGCAAATTCCAAATTTTGTGTGCCAATTCCGTATTTTTCAGGGCGCAAATTCCTAATTTCATAATTTTGAGTATGAAATGCTGAAACTTGAGTGGTAATCCCCAATTTGGTGTGCCAATGTGCAATTTTGAGTGGCAAATTCCAAATTAATGAAAAAGGGTGGTTTGGGTCATGGGGGAGGTCACAGGGGGGAGGGTCACGGCGGGGGGGCACATTTCGGTGGCAAAATTAGGAATTAATGAACCCGAATTTTGGGGAAAGTTTTTCATAAATTAGGGATCCTCACACTGAAAATTAGGATTTTGACACCAAATTAAGAATCACTAACCCAAAATTTGAAAAATTTAGGCCTCAAAATTTTGAATCTACCTGAGAATTTTATCAAATTAGGCATCACCGTCCAAAATTTTTCCCGGAAAAAATTGGCTGAAAAGGGTCTTAGGTTGGGTCACGGGGGGTCACGGGGGGGGCACCAAACGACATTTGCCCCACCCCAATGTACCTCTCCCAGACTTTCATGGGGACTCTTCCCAACTGTACATACTGTACATGGACTCGGTTCACCCTACCATCGTCGTTTTAGGTCAGATTTGGACACTGCCCCCAAGTTGGGCATTTGCCACTCGAAATTAGGAACTTTTGGGGTGTTTCCCCCCGTGACCCCGGCGTAACCCCTCGAAGGGCTACACCCCGGTGAACGTTCACCGATGAAGTTCACCGGGGGTCCGCAGCCCCCCCCCCCGTACTACCTAACCTCCCCGTGAACTTTCAAACGGTGAACTTCGCCTGGGGGGGGGTCCAAAATGCCAAAAAAATACCGCCTGATCCCCAAGGCCGCCGCAGGGTGAAGTACTCAGCACTGGCTGAGGTTGTGTGTGTTGTGTGTGTGTTGCTAATATGTCCGCGTTGAATAGGGAACTGAACCGAGTGTGCCGGCTTCGACGGCATACTGGTTGAGGTCCTGCCTTATGCGCTTTGTTCGCGGAGCCTTTGGCCTGGCACCACTTCCTGGCTGTGTCCTGTGTGTGGTATGATGTGCGGTTGGGGATGGGTGTAATGCGCCAGGCATTCTCAGCCCTCGTAGTTTCACCGAAGAGGTGCTTTGGCTTGGAGATGGGTGTCATCCTCAGCCCTTGGGGTTTCATCGCAATTCCACACATTCCACCATACTTGGCATTTTTTTTGTTTTTTTAAAAAAACAAAAACAACGTGTTTTTTTTAAAAAAACGGCAAAAAAACATAAAAAACAAAAGGAAAATTTCATTGAAAAAACTCGTTATGAAACACCCAAACCATACTGCGAATCCTACTAAGTTCAAAAATTGCCAAAAAAAATGGTCAAAAACATTCAAAAATGCAAAAAAATGCAACTTTAGGACTTTTTCATTTTTTGTTTAAGAAAATATTTGGATTGAAAATATGCATTCAAAAATTTTTCCGAGCAAAACCTTGTTGGCGTTTTTTTTGTTTTTTTTAAAAAAAACATTGTTAGAATTACCGTAAAAAAAAAACAACAACAACAAAAACAAAGTCCAAAAAAAACAGGTTGCCAACTATGCATTCCACACGGTGAGATTCCTGACTCAGGAAGCGCAAGCAGCTTTCAACTCCCAATGTTTTCAAGAAATTACCCCCCCCCCCTTATTGTCCACCGACCTCCCCCGGGAGGCTTGATCGGACAATAAGGGGGGGACAATAAGACCGTGCCAAAGGAATTTCATTGGTTGGGCCAAAAAAAAACCCCGTCGGCCGGGGCCCAGGACAATAAGGGGGGGGACAATAAGGGTAGCCATTGTTACGAAGGTTTACATGTCAAGAACTGTTTTTGGGCCAAGCGTTAGGGGGAGCAAAGGGACGGGGACCGCGGTGCTGGACCCCTGTGCCGAAAAACACAGGGGTCCAGCAAGGTTG
>CAAHFI010304045.1:0-11270 GCA_900893395.1 Euglena gracilis
AATTCAGTTAAGAAACAACAGAAGTATTCATCAAACGTTGGATATTTAACATATGATTGACTTTCTTGATTATTACCATATGGTTCAGTGTTAAAAGGTGGTGGAGAATATGTTATAATATCATATTTTTTAGATGTTCTGTAATCTTCTAAACCAACATGTATGAACCTAATATTGCAATTAGGATTCAGTAATTCTAGATCCATTATTAATGAATCATGACCACTAATGAGATCATAATTAGGATCAACTCCATCATATGACACCACATTACGTAATGAAGCAGCCGCTATTGCTCGTTCTCCATAAGCAGCTATATCTAGAATAGTATAAGAATCTACTTTATTAAATTCCATCAAAGCTGCATATAAACTCTTAGAAACAAGTGCATATGCAGGTCTTGCTTCTTGTATATTTTTATAGATTAATTCACGTACTGTTTCTAGAGTGAATAAACCAGTGTTCTTATCTAACCATCTAGAATGTAGGTCCTTATTTTTCCAGTATTCATAAGGACTATATTTTTCACCATATCCAGGAGTTTTAACCCTTGCTTCTTCTGAATAATAATCTATTATTTGATCATAATCCTAGTGATTATTAACAGAAGTAACAACTATCTTCGATAGATAGTATAACTTCTTGAATATTGGAACTTTCGAAATGATTTTACCATCAGGAATTGACCATTCTTCTCTACGGATAATAGGTTCAATATCAAATATATGCTCAAGTGATATTTTCACTGATGCATCCCCTTTATATTCTTTACGGTATGGGAAATCGATGTCCATTTTCATTATATCATCAAATGAAGTACCATCATTAGATCCTCTAACTGCAACCCATTTTCTATTAACAACATATGACGAAATATTGGGTCTGAACATGTTATTATTGATATTTATTTATATTATTCAATTTTATATTATCTCTCAAATTCACATCATCTTTCAAATTAATGATAAGATCCAGTTGCTCCAATGTTCTTGAAAAGATTAGTAAGAGCATTAGAGGAATCATCATTTGACTGTTTCATATTAGTAAGTAAATCTACCATATCTGATAACTTACCATAGTTAAGGATATCAAAGACTACTAGAGTAATCAATAATGCAATGATACTTCCAAAAATTACAAGCCCAATTTTATTCATGATATTATATAAAATAAAAATAAAATAAAAATATTATAAACAAGTATCAGAACCTTCCAATGCTTGATCACATTGAAGACATGAAATTGTACCATAAGATGGCGTGTATGTGCCCTTGGGACATTTGGTACATGTTACAGCTCCTGAATGATCACTATATGTTCCTGGATTACATTTTATACAACTACCTAAATATTGATAAGTTCCTGGATTACATAGATCATAACTAGTTTCAAGAACGTTATGTTCATCAATTCCAAAGTTGGTATTGTTTTTATTAATTGACTTCGATTTGTTATTATTACTACTATACTTCATCAGAAGAAATATAAGAAGATTACATATTGTACTAATAGCTATTATTAATATCATTATATAACTACTCACTATATAACTACTCATTATATAACTATTCACTATAAAACTACTTTATTACTATTTTACTTATTTTTCTTTTTTTTCTCTTTTTTCTCTTTTATTTGCTTTGTATGTTTCATGTTTTTTACAGTCTCTTCTTTCTTCGTTTTCTTTGTTTCTATTTCTTTCTTCTTTTCTCTTTCTATCTTTTCATCCCTTTCTTTTTCTTCTATTTCTATTTCTATTATAAATTTTTTGATATGATTTAGTACACTATATTTTGTATAAATAAATCTATCGTTTTCTTTTCTTTGTGGAAACATATCATATACATTTAAAACATAAAAATATTTTGCAGTAGGAATGTAGTACATAATTATTCCCCATTTGGATAAAAAATCAATTACATCCAATATTGTATATTTTACTGCTATATTATATATAAAAGAATTATATGCAGCAACAGCGTCATACATGTAGTTAAAAAGAAGAAGATCTCTTTTGATATTATCACCATTAGATTGTGCAGCAATTTCGTTCAATACTTTTGTACTCACATAATATACACATGCTCCTAAATCACTGATCATTACTTGTCCAACATATCTTCCATAAATTGAATCATGGATACAAATAAATAAATCAGCATCACTAATAAGGAAAGATGCCATTCTTGGATGTGTATGAAATTTAAAATGAGCTGGTATATTTCCATAATAAGCACATTGTTCTTTAGAAACAGATGCAACATAAGACCTAGTTGATTTGGTATTAGTAGATTTTTCCATTTTATACACAAATAATGTCTTACCATCTTCTTTAACTCTAAGGACTCCTATATACTCTACATTTTCATTTACAAGTGGTAAAGTTTTTTGCAGTACTTCTGACCAATCATAATAATTGTATGTTTTTCCATACGACATAGCATCATTATATAGTTTTACATCATTTTCATTATTAACTAACTCTTTCCACGTTTTATGCCTATACCAATTTGTATTCTTGGGAATATCCCATTCAATGTTACCATTTTCATAATCTTCTAATGATATTGGAGATTTAATTGGTCCTCCTCCCCTCACTAATCCTACAATATATTCATATTTTCCTTTTTCATCATATTGCTGATGCTGATCTTTGATATTTCTTCCATCTAATATTCCAAGGATCATAGCAAATAATATACAAACTATGGAACCAATAAATTTTATAATGTTCATCTATGTAATATTCATTTATATAATAGAGAAAATTATTTCCATAATTTTACTTTTGAACCTCTTACATTTCCAGCCTTAATAGTATTTTCATGTAATTTTCTCTTTGTTATATTTGTATATATACTGAGACCTGTATTAATTATAAAAACTATCAATATAATTATGATCGTTATAACAATTGCTTGTAATGTTGGAGATTGAGTTCCTGCACATTTATTTAATACATCACTGATGGCTTTATTCCATGCTAATGCTGCAGAAAATCCCAATGCACCTGCTATTAGTGATACAGAATTGATCGGCATATTATATTATTAATTTATAAAATATATAATGTGGCAATATCTAGCTTTGTTTATTTCATCCACAATAGGTATATTAATCATAGCAATTATATGGCATATTAGAAATCTAGTGTCTGATAAAGATTTGTATTCAGTTATTCCATCAGATAGGATTTTATATTCCAAAGAAAGTATAAAAGCAGGAGATATCATATTTATGAGAAGTTCGGTTTCAACTGTTCAAGAAGTTGCAATTCCATATATATATAAACACATTGCAATAGTTGTAGAATTTGGAAATAAATTATATCTTGCTGATTCATCAGGAAAAACAACTATTGGAAGAAGAGATGGAGTTCTTATAAAGAGAATGAGAGGAGTAGATATTTATCCTCTTGACGAACGATTAAAATATTCATTAAGTGTATTATTTATCACTAGATTAAATAAACCACTAACTGAAAAATTTAAAGAAAATTTACAAGACACAGTTGTTCAGATGTTTGGGAGAACATATCCAAGTATTATATATTTATATCTTGTATTTGTTATGAAAGCTCCACTAAAAGCAAAAATGTATTGTCACACATTTGTATACCTATGTTTGCTAGGAACTGGCTTAATAACAGAGAAAAAAATGTCCACTATAGAAATGAGTAAATTTATAATGTCTATATATAATTATGAACTAAACTATGGATATAAATATGAATATCCCAAACAACTGATATATGATAGTGAATAAAAAAACACAAACACAGCACACAAGCGGCACACAAGCAATACACAAGCGGCACACAAGCAATACACAAGCGGCACACAAGCAATACACAAGCGGCGCACAAGCAATACACAAGCGGCGCACAAGCAATACACAAGCAATATATAATGGTTAGTTTCTGTCAATAACAATAAGGGCAAAGAGCCCAGTGAGTGCAAGGAAGGGGAATATAACAGCACAGATATAAACAGATCTGGATATTCTAATCGGTGAGTGATTGATCACTACCGAAACTTCCCCGATGTGGGGAAGCGATCTGTTTTCAGTTCGCTGTGGTTCCACGTTTTCATCACAAATGATGCTTGAATCTTGCGGATGTCCTGCAATTGATACAGCATCTCCAAGTCTCGTGTGATCTTCATCATGAGACTGGACGTCCTTTTGAGACGAACTGACGTCTGATGGCGGAGTTATAGTGATCACAAACTGAAGTGGGTGATCAGAATGGGCCAGGTTGGTTTCGGATACTGGTGATGTTCCTTTGTTCTGCTGTGTCAGTATTATCGACTGATTATGAGCAGATCTCAAGGGTGTGACCGAAGAGACAGAACTGGAAGAAATAGCAACTACTCTGCTGTCTGAGTATTCACCTGGGATGGGATTGAGACCCAATCTAACCAGGACAGTTGTGGTTGTCCTGGTGTTGGAATCATCAACAAACCCAGGGAGTGACACCCCATCGAAGATGACAGAATTGAAGGAATTCATCGTTAGCAGAGAAGAAGTTAATACTATCGATAAAAAAATCAATATTTTTTATGTCTAAAAAAACCGGGTTTTTTAGACATAATAGATTATATTATCACTAGAATCTACATTAAATCCATTAGATTCATATACACCTTGCAAAGAATTGAGTATATTTTCTACACATTCTGATAAAGTATCAATTTCTTGTTCATCTATATTGATATATCCTTCATAGATTTTTCCAATTTTATCAAAGATAACTTGAGCTCTAGTAACTTCATCTTTATTATCAGAAACATAGGCATATGTTTCTGAATTACTATACATAATTATCCATGCCATATGACGATTATCTACTAACTGAATGTTTTCACTCTGTTTGAAAACTTGAACTATAAAAGTAATTGATTTATATCTGTCAAAGATCAATTCCTTTACTTTCTCAAGAGAAGAAAAAACACCAACTGCTCCATTACTATATGATACACAATATAACATTTTATATCAATATTCAATGTTATATATTCAATATTCAGTATTCATAAGTTTAGAAATATCTTATTGGAAGTTAAAATAGTCACCGTATCAGTAATAGGTGCCTGACTAAATGTAAATAATTCACCTACATTACATTTTTTCAATTTATATTTTGGCCCATTTTTATAAATTCTGAAACCATACATAGATTTGAGTAACCTATTAACCGTGGGAATTTTTTCTTCTGTAACTTGTACATTCAGATCGATAGCAAGTTGTTGTTCATTTTCTTTTACAAGTGGCCAAATATTTTCAACAACACTGTCAAGATCTTGTTTAGTTATCCATTTGTTACCTATTTCTGTTATTATTTTAGAAACTATCATATGATTCATTGATTTATATTCAGACCTTAAATCTGAATATTCTAATCTATTTTTGTAACTCGAATTGTTACTTACTATGTAGTTATATCTTTCATATTCATGTTTGAATATCAATTCTAATGAACTCTGCACTGTACTTCCTTGTGATATATCAGATAAATTTTTGAATACACGTTGTACGTTCCTTGGCTTGTAGTATTCCACAAATTTAGGACTAATACGTCCTCCAAAATTATAACACTTTCTGAGTTTATATTTTTCAAAGGAATGGTACTCATGTAATTCAATATCCTGTTGATTTGAAATCTTATTGAGTAAAATTTCTACTTCTTCCTCTGATAATTCAGGTGACATAGCTATATCACTATTTTGCTTATCTTCTACTTCTTTTCTAGCATCAATGTGTTCAACAACACAATAATCATCACCTGAATTCATTTCATTTATAGATGCTCCAGTTTCTCTTATTTGATTTGTAAATCTATGCATAAAATCATTTCTAGATAAATTACTTATTACTGTATTTTCTAACCATATGTAATAATAATCTGTATCGTAAAATTTAATGGATCCATCAGTATTATATGCAAATTGTAAATTGGGATCTTTAACATATTGAAACATATTAGATCTCTTGCTGTACAAATATCTATGCAAATCTTCTGATTTAGTTGGTAACTTTGCAGTATCTAATTCTTGAATATACAGATAATACTCTTTTGATTTAATATTACGAACTCTGTGTATCATTTGTCTGCATGTTTCGACATCACATGACATGTTACAGAAATACCCAAATAATACATCGAAATGTTCAAGCTCATAACTAACACCTGCAGAACATGTAGGTGTGTAAATTAATATATCTAATTCTGACCAATATTTGTGAACATCATTGAAATGTAACTGTTTTTCACTGTTTTTTAATTCACTACTGTACATTTTTACAACTTTACCAGGATATAATTTTCTCACTAGTAATTCACATGTCTTAGCTTCTGTTATGCTGTTTGTAGGTATAACTATTCTGTTGCCTTCATTTATTTTGCTACATAACTGTGATATCCATGTATTTTTATCGATTGTTATGTAGTATTTATCATCCTTTGCAGATTGCCATTTATTATGATGGAAGAATATTTCTTCTTTTCTAAATTTCGATAAAATGTTGAATGTTCTGTCTGATAAATTAGCATCCATACATATTACATATTTAGCAGTTGATAACAACCAGAGAAACATAGCAAATGATGCATTGAAGTTTTTATGTAGCCCACTACCCAATTGATTAAATATTGATTCAATTTCATCTAACACTAGAAGATCAATTGGTTTGTTTTCTTCAAGCTTTAATCTAAATAATGATTCTACTTGAATAATAACTCTCTTGACGTTACTAGATATAAGTCCTTTAATATTAGAATATAATTCAAAATCATTAAATAGACTATATATGTGATTACTGAAGGTCTGTCTGAATGATATAAATCTAATGATATGCGTTTCGTTAAAATGTTTTTCTATATGCTTATGTAACATTTTCGTCTTACCAACTTTCATCTGTGCCTTAACTGCAAGAACAGGAACAAATTCATAATCTTTCATAGTTTTTTCATTATATATGTTTTTATTAGATAGGTTATTGAATTTTGATTCTAAAGTAACCTTAGAATTGAGATTTATTTTTCTTTCTTTATGTATGATATTACAAATATATCTAGATACCTTAGCCTGTCTACAGTATTCATATATGTTTCCTGATATTTCATCATACATGATAACAACGCTGTTGTCATTGTGATGAATTTCATCACATAGTGAACAATATGTAGGTTTCATTCTGTCGAAATTTATTACGTTGTTTTTTATATCTCTGAACTTGTGTCCATCCAAGATATTAAATGATTTAACTGCTTTTATTATTTTTTTGGATAATTCATCAGTTATTTCTACTTCGTCTAATGGTAGAGGTTCACATTTTTTATCAAATGTTTTTATACCATTAAAAGGAACTATCAACGTATCTAATAATGATGCACTATCACAAGTGAGGAAACTAGATGATATTTTTTTTATTCTGCCGTTTTTAGTTGATCCTAATAATCTAAAACTCTGTATGCGTTTATTAACACCTTGATCAATAAACTTAATCGATGGCAGTTTATCACATACTAACTTGGTTATGTACTTTGCTTCTTCATTATCTTTAACAGCATGAGTGAATAATATAACATGATAAGATCGTTTCAGTCCCTTTTCTGTTGGACCCGAGGAATCAGTCACTATAAAATCCTTCTTAGTTAATTGAGTCCCAAATAATTCTGAAACAACTTCTATTATCTTATTGATCAATAATGTGATAAATGAATCTTCCAATGTTTCATTTCCATCTATATCAAATTTTATACGTTGAGTTTGAAATCCAAATATTATCTCATGATAATATTTATTTTTCTGTTTATTGTACCATTTTTCAAATTCTTTTTGACAATTGAAAACAAAGTAGTGATTATTAGTCTCATTTCTTATTACTACTTTGGTCTTGAGATCTTGTTGAGAATAACTTTCCTGTACCGACCCAGTTCCAATGAGATGTGTAAATTCCATCTCTTTTAATATTTTCATTAATAAATTCAATTATTTTCGATGAATATACCTATTCTATCGTCCACATTAGGTAAAAATAGGGTAGTATTGGATGGATCTACCTGTAAAATCCTATATTTTTTAACATCATCATTTTCTGCCACTATCGATCCTATTAAATCCAAATTGTGATCATAGATACTGGTATATATGTTCCTAACAAGTAGAATAACAGCTGATAGTGATTCTAGCACTTTTTTCCACTTTTCTGGATCCATCTGGTTCTTTAGTTTATCCAGCTGTTTCGATAGATCATGGTCTTTCTTACATTCTTTCAAGAATATAAAGGCCGAGTTTTCATTATAATCGATTTTTAGACATCCAACTTCTTGAATGTGACATATTTCCTCTATTTTCTGTCTATATTCTTCTATTTTTGAATGTTCCTTAACAAAATGACCTGTTAATGCTAATAACATGATCCTAGCAGATGGAAAACCCATTGCCAATATCTGTTTATCCATTGTTAATATTTTTATTTGTCTTTTTCTGTCTATAATAAAATTGAATATTGTATTTATGAATAATATATTATCCATAAATAAATGACAGAACTCAAGATTGTAAAGTGGATTCATGTGTTTAAGGCATTTAATTGGAGATATAAATTAGAACATGACAATGTAATTCATTTCATGATTAATGAAGATTTTCATATTAAGATATGTTCCAATGAATATTTACATAAATTAACAAATGCTATTAGAGAAAGGGCTGAATATATAAGTTCAGACAGTGATTCAGACAGTGATTCAGACAGTGAATTACCTTTAGCCAATGATTACAAATATGACTTTCTATTGTTAAATTTAGATATTTATCGAGAATTATTAGAATATCCGCCACTTTTACTACTAGGAGATGGTGAATATTACAGAGTAGATGGAAATTCTCTTCATAACATTGAATTAATTCCCATTAAATTCATAAAAGAAGGAAATGAATATAGATGGATACACATCAAGAATACAACTGAAAAAAGAACTGAATGTGATGAATTAGGACCTATTATAGATGATTTTAATAATAAAATGAAAAAAATGGCAAGTAAGAGCATCAAAGATTATATAGAAGTTATGAAACAATATGAACAGAAAATGATAACCTATTTTGAGCAATATTTCGAAGAAAATATCATAAATAGTGGCGCTATTATGATAGAATATAATGATATAATTGCTTTTAAATTGGATAGTTCTATTACACCTCATTATTTTAAAATCCATTCAATAGAGATAGAAATTAGGTATTTGATTATGAAAATAAGATCTATGGCTGCCAATAATCAGCTGATAAATCCCAAATATTTGAAGAAAATCCGTGGTTTTATACATGATCTTATTTCAATTGAAATTTGATTATTTTTTATATAAGAAGATGAATTTTCTAAAATTCAAAATCACAGCTATTAAGGAAAGTAATGGAAATAGAGATGGTGATGATTTTATAAAGATAGAAAAGGAATTAAATGAAGCAAAATCACTTCTTGATAATATACCAGAAGATGAATATTATCATATTTCTAGTAGATTAGATGCTTTTAGAACGATGAAGAAAACCCTCAGTTATCAATATAAAATGCAAATTGTTACAAATGCTACAATGAAAATATACGAGTTATTATCTCAAATGAAACTCATTAATTCTCCTAGGATTACTGCATTTTGTAATGCTGAATTACCTGGTAATTTCATAATAGGTATGAACCATTACATCAAAACCATGTATGATTCTCCTGTATTCAGATGGGTAGCTAGTTCATATATAGGAAGTGGAACTCTGGGTGATACATATGGTATTTTACAAGCTAATAGAAATAATTGGTTGATGGATTCTGATATGGATGGTGATTTAATGGAAAAAAAGAATATAATTGAACTATCCAAGAGAGTTCTCATGAGATTTCCTAATGGTGTAGATATATATACTAGTGATGCAGGGTTGGATTTTACCAGTAATTACAATGAACAAGAAAATAGCGTTATTTTACTGAATTATGGTCAAATATTGAATGGATTGCTTACTCTAGCAATTGGTGGATCTCTTATTACCAAGCAATTTACGTATTTTACACCATTTAATAGGTCATTAATTGCTTTACTTTCTACTTTATTTGAAGAATTTTATGTGACTAAACCAGCTACTAGTAGACCATTAAATTCAGAAATTTATCTCGTTGGTATCAAATTTAGGGGATTATCTGAAGATATCAAACTTCATTTACTGTCAACTATGGATCACGTTGATCCTGATGTTCCAATATCTGATTATTATTCATCTGATCTCCTAGAATCAGCCAAAATATTGGCAAATCAACAGATAGGCTACATCAATAAGGCCTATGATTCATATATAATGAAAAAACCTATATATATCAATGTAAAGAAAATACAGGAAGAATGGCTTAGAAATAACCCAGTTTATTCTATAAATAAAAAATACTATATCGATAAATTGAACTAAGAAAAAAAATTGAATATAAATAACAACAAAAAATACAAGCGATGGAAAACTCTACACAGATGATCGAAAAAATTAATGATCTTAGTGAGCTCGTTGTGAAGCTGGAAGTTGCTGTTAATTCTATTATCAGTAGACTCGAAGCATTTGAAAATATGAATACTACTAATGTGTCATCAAGGCGTGCAATCAAGGAAAAACCACAAGTAGATGACGATGTGAAATCAGTATCTTCTCCTGCTAAGACAACTAGTAGTTCATCTAAAAAGGAAGTAGCAGTTCCAGGGGAAAAGGTTGTTAATGCATTGACATTCTTCAAGAAATACATTATGTTTAGAAATTATAAGGATCTAAGGAGTAAATATAGTACACCAGAGATGATTAATACTGCAAAGGCAGGTATTAAGAAACCTGAAGGTACTGAAGCTTATTGGGTATCTATTGGTAATTCGAACTGGAAATTATTGAATAAGGATCAAAGGAAGGATGTTCGTGAAGATTTTAATACATGGAAAAAGGTAAATCAAATTTCTGGGGATTCATCTCAGTTGGATGAAGATGGTGATGAAGAAAATTAATTTAATTATTATTATTTTGTGCTATGATTATATATATATTATTTTATGCCAGTTGCAGCAGCAGAATCATTTATCGGTGGGGGAAGAGGTCGCCACCATAAGCGTCATCATTCAGTTGCTTCTCGTCATAGGTCTAGTAGTCGTAGTCTTAGCACCTTGAAACTGTGTGCCAAGGCATTGACAACAGGTAAGCATGCTACTCCGAAGAGAAGAAAGAGTAGTAAGAAGAAGT
>CAAHFI010304133.1:0-20689 GCA_900893395.1 Euglena gracilis
GCTATTTTGCGCCTCCGGACGGTGACGGCCGCGTTTTGCGCACGCCCGCCGGCAAACTTGCGCCTTCGCCTGCCACCCTTCGCAACAGTTATTAAAGGATCGCCGACCTCTAGCCGGGCAGAGCGCTCGTTTTGGAGCGCCGGCGCAGCGTATTTCGGCCGAAAACGGCCGAAAATGACGTTTTTTGGGGCGTCCGTTACCAACGTGCTATTTTGCGCTCCCGGACGGTGACGGCCGCGTTTTGCGCACGCCCGCCGCGGGCAACTTGCGCCTGTCCGCTGCCACCCTTGCAACAGTTAGTTAAAGGATCGCCGACCTCTAGCCGGGGCAGAGCGCTCGTTTTTGGAGCGCCGGCGCAGCGGATTTCGGCCAAAAACGGCCGAAAATGACGTTTTTTGGGGCGTCCGTTACCAACGTGCTATTTTGCGCCTCCCGGACGGTACGCTGCGTTTTGCGCACGCCCGCCGCGGGCAAAATTGCGCCTGTCCGCCCGCCGCCCTTCGCAACAGTTAGTTAAAGGATCGCCGACCTCTAGCCGGGGCAGAGCGCTCGTTTTTGGAGCGCCGGCGCAGCGATTTCGGCCGAAAAACGGCCGAAAAATGACGTTTTTTGGGGCGTCCGTTACCAACGTGCTATTTTGCGCCTCCCGGGAACTGCTGCGTTTTGCGCACGCCCGCCGCGGGCAAAATTGCGCCTGTCCGCCCGCCGCCCTTCGCAACAGTTAGTTAAAGGATCGCCGACCTCTAGCCGGGGCAGAGCGCTCGTTTTTGGAGCGCCGGCGCAGCGGATTTCGGCCGAAAACGGCCGAAAAATGACGTTTTTGGGGCGTCCGTTACCAACGTGCTATTTTGCGCCTCCCGGACGGTAACTGCTGCGTTTTGCGCACGCCCGCGCGGGCAAAATTGCGCCTGTCCGCCCGCCGCCCTTCGCAACAGTTAGTTAAAGGATCGCCGACCTCTAGCCGGGGCAGAGCGCTCGTTTTTGGAGCGCCGGCGCAGCGGATTTCGGCCGAAAACGGCCGAAAATGACGTTTTTTGGGGCGTCCGTTACCAACGTGCTATTTTGCGCCTCCCGGACGGTAACTGCTGCGTTTTGCGCACGCCCGCCGCGGGCAAAATTGCGCCTGTCCGCCCGCCGCCCTTCGCAACAGTTAGTTAAAGGATCGCCGACCTCTAGCCGGGGCAGAGCGCTCGTTTTTGGAGCGCCGGCGCAGCGATTTCGGCCGAAAAACGGCCGAAAAATGACGTTTTTGGGGCGTCCGTTACCAACGTGCTATTTTGCGCCTCCCGGACGGTAACTGCTGCGTTTTGCGCACGCCCGCGCGGGCAAAATTGCGCCTGTCCGCCCGCCGCCCTTCGCAACAGTTAGTTAAAGGATCGCCGACCTCTAGCCGGGGCAGAGCGCTCGTTTTTGGAGCGCCGGCGCAGCGATTTCGGCCGAAAACGGCCGAAAAATGACGTTTTTTGGGGCGTCCGTTACCAACGTGCTATTTTGCGCCTCCCGGACGGTAACTGCTGCGTTTTGCGCACGCCCGCCGCGGGCAAAATTGCGCCTGTCCGCCCGCCGCCCTTCGCAACAGTTAGTTAAAGGATCGCCGACCTCTAGCCGGGGCAGAGCGCTCGTTTTTGGAGCGCCGGCGCAGCGGATTTCGGCCGAAAAACGGCCGAAAAATGACGTTTTTGGGGCGTCCGTTACCAACGTGCTATTTTGCGCCTCCCGGACGGTAACTGCTGCGTTTTGCGCACGCCCGCCGCGGGCAAAATTGCGCCTGTCCGCCCGCCGCCCTTCGCAACAGTTAGTTAAAGGATCGCCGACCTCTAGCCGGGGCAGAGCGCTCGTTTTTGGAGCGCCGGCGCAGCGATTTCGGCCGAAAACGGCCGAAAAATGACGTTTTTGGGGCGTCCGTTACCAACGTGCTATTTTGCGCCTCCCGGACGGTAACTGCTGCGTTTTGCGCACGCCCGCGCGGGCAAAATTGCGCCTGTCCGCCCGCCGCCCTTCGCAACAGTTAGTTAAAGGATCGCCGACCTCTAGCCGGGGCAGAGCGCTCGTTTTTGGAGCGCCGGCGCAGCGGATTTCGGCCGAAAAACGGCCGAAAAATGACGTTTTTGGGGCGTCCGTTACCAACGTGCTATTTTGCGCCTCCCGGACGGTAACTGCTGCGTTTTGCGCACGCCCGCCGCGGGCAAAATTGCGCCTGTCCGCCCGCCGCCCTTCGCAACAGTTAGTTAAAGGATCGCCGACCTCTAGCCGGGGCAGAGCGCTCGTTTTTGGAGCGCCGGCGCAGCGGATTTCGGCCGAAAACGGCCGAAAAATGACGTTTTTGGGGCGTCCGTTACCAACGTGCTATTTTGCGCCTCCCGGACGGTAACTGCTGCGTTTTGCGCACGCCCGCGCGGGCAAAATTGCGCCTGTCCGCCCGCCGCCCTTCGCAACAGTTAGTTAAAGGATCGCCGACCTCTAGCCGGGGCAGAGCGCTCGTTTTTGGAGCGCCGGCGCAGCGGATTTCGGCCGAAAACGGCCGAAAATGACGTTTTTGGGGCGTCCGTTACCAACGTGCTATTTTGCGCCTCCCGGACGGTAACTGCTGCGTTTTGCGCACGCCCGCGCGGGCAAAATTGCGCCTGTCCGCCCGCCGCCCTTCGCAACAGTTAGTTAAAGGATCGCCGACCTCTAGCCGGGGCAGAGCGCTCGTTTTTGGAGCGCCGGCGCAGCGATTTCGGCCGAAAAACGGCCGAAAAATGACGTTTTTGGGGCGTCCGTTACCAACGTGCTATTTTGCGCCTCCCGGACGGTAACTGCTGCGTTTTGCGCACGCCCGCCGCGGGCAAAATTGCGCCTGTCCGCCCGCCGCCCTTCGCAACAGTTAGTTAAAGGATCGCCGACCTCTAGCCGGGGCAGAGCGCTCGTTTTTGGAGCGCCGGCGCAGCGATTTCGGCCGAAAACGGCCGAAAAATGACGTTTTTGGGGCGTCCGTTACCAACGTGCTATTTTGCGCCTCCCGGACGGTAACTGCTGCGTTTTGCGCACGCCCGCCGCGGGCAAAATTGCGCCTGTCCGCCCGCCCCCTTCGCAACAGTTAGTTAAAGGATCGCCGACCTCTAGCCGGGGCAGAGCGCTCGTTTTTGGAGCGCCGGCGCAGCGATTTCGGCCGAAAACGGCCGAAAAATGACGTTTTTGGGGCGTCCGTTACCAACGTGCTATTTTGCGCCTCCCGGACGGTAACTGCTGCGTTTTGCGCACGCCCGCCGCGGGCAAAATTGCGCCTGTCCGCCCGCCGCCCTTCGCAACAGTTAGTTAAAGGATCGCCGACCTCTAGCCGGGGCAGAGCGCTCGTTTTTGGAGCGCCGGCGCAGCGATTTCGGCCGAAAACGGCCGAAAAACGTTTTTTGGGGCGTCCGTTACCAACGTGCTATTTTGCGCCTCCCGGACGGTAACTGCTGCGTTTTGCGCACGCCCGCGCGGGCAAAATTGCGCCTGTCCGCCCGCCGCCCTTCGCAACAGTTAGTTAAAGGATCGCCGACCTCTAGCCGGGGCAGAGCGCTCGTTTTTGGAGCGCCGGCGCAGCGATTTCGGCCGAAAACGGCCGAAAAATGACGTTTTTGGGGCGTCCGTTACCAACGTGCTATTTTGCGCCTCCCGGACGGTAACTGCTGCGTTTTGCGCACGCCCGCCGCGGGCAAAATTGCGCCTGTCCGCCCGCCGCCCTTCGCAACAGTTAGTTAAAGGATCGCCGACCTCTAGCCGGGGCAGAGCGCTCGTTTTTGGAGCGCCGGCGCAGCGATTTCGGCCAAAACGGCCGAAAAATGACGTTTTTGGGGCGTCCGTTACCAACGTGCTATTTTGCGCCTCCCGGACGGTAACTGCTGCGTTTTGCGCACGCCCGCCGCGGGCAAAATTGCGCCTGTCCGCCCGCCGCCCTTCGCAACAGTTAGTTAAAGGATCGCCGACCTCTAGCCGGGGCAGAGCGCTCGTTTTTGGAGCGCCGGCGCAGCGATTTCGGCCGAAAACGGCCGAAAAATGACGTTTTTGGGGCGTCCGTTACCAACGTGCTATTTTGCGCCTCCCGGACGGTAACTGCTGCGTTTTGCGCACGCCCGCCGCGGGCAAAATTGCGCCTGTCCGCCCGCCGCCCTTCGCAACAGTTAGTTAAAGGATCGCCGACCTCTAGCCGGGGCAGAGCGCTCGTTTTTGGAGCGCCGGCGCAGCGATTTCGGCCGAAAACGGCCGAAAAATGACGTTTTTTGGGGCGTCCGTTACCAACGTGCTATTTTGCGCCTCCCGGACGGTAACTGCTGCGTTTTGCGCACGCCCGCCGCGGGCAAAATTGCGCCTGTCCGCCCGCCGCCCTTCGCAACAGTTAGTTAAAGGATCGCCGACCTCTAGCCGGGGCAGAGCGCTCGTTTTTGGAGCGCCGGCGCAGCGATTTCGGCCGAAAACGGCCGAAAAATGACGTTTTTGGGGCGTCCGTTACCAACGTGCTATTTTGCGCCTCCCGGACGGTAACTGCTGCGTTTTGCGCACGCCCGCCGCGGGCAAAATTGCGCCTGTCCGCCCGCCGCCCTTCGCAACAGTTAGTTAAAGGATCGCCGACCTCTAGCCGGGGCAGAGCGCTCGTTTTTGGAGCGCCGGCGCAGCGATTTCGGCCGAAAACGGCCGAAAAATGACGTTTTTGGGGCGTCCGTTACCAACGTGCTATTTTGCGCCTCCCGGACGGTAACTGCTGCGTTTTGCGCACGCCCGCGCGGGCAAAATTGCGCCTGTCCGCCCGCCGCCCTTCGCAACAGTTAGTTAAAGGATCGCCGACCTCTAGCCGGGGCAGAGCGCTCGTTTTTGGAGCGCCGGCGCAGCGATTTCGGCCGAAAACGGCCGAAAAATGACGTTTTTGGGGCGTCCGTTACCAACGTGCTATTTTGCGCCTCCCGGACGGTAACTGCTGCGTTTTGCGCACGCCCGCGCGGGCAAAATTGCGCCTGTCCGCCCGCCGCCCTTCGCAACAGTTAGTTAAAGGATCGCCGACCTCTAGCCGGGGCAGAGCGCTCGTTTTTGGAGCGCCGGCGCAGCGATTTCGGCCGAAAACGGCCGAAAAATGACGTTTTTGGGGCGTCCGTTACCAACGTGCTATTTTGCGCCTCCCGGACGGTAACTGCTGCGTTTTGCGCACGCCCGCGCGGGCAAAATTGCGCCTGTCCGCCCGCCGCCCTTCGCAACAGTTAGTTAAAGGATCGCCGACCTCTAGCCGGGGCAGAGCGCTCGTTTTTGGAGCGCCGGCGCAGCGATTTCGGCCGAAAACGGCCGAAAAATGACGTTTTTTGGGGCGTCCGTTACCAACGTGCTATTTTGCGCCTCCCGGACGGTAACTGCTGCGTTTTGCGCACGCCCGGCGGGCAAAATTGCGCCTGTCCGCCCGCCGCCCTTCGCAACAGTTAGTTAAAGGATCGCCGACCTCTAGCCGGGGCAGAGCGCTCGTTTTTGGAGCGCCGGCGCAGCGATTTCGGCCGAAAACGGCCGAAAAATGACGTTTTTGGGGCGTCCGTTACCAACGTGCTATTTTGCGCCTCCCGGACGGTAACTGCTGCGTTTTGCGCACGCCCGCCGCGGGCAAAATTGCGCCTGTCCGCCCGCCGCCCTTCGCAACAGTTAGTTAAAGGATCGCCGACCTCTAGCCGGGGCAGAGCGCTCGTTTTTGGAGCGCCGGCGCAGCGATTTCGGCCGAAAACGGCCGAAAAATGACGTTTTTTGGGGCGTCCGTTACCAACGTGCTATTTTGCGCCTCCCGGACGGTAACTGCTGCGTTTTGCGCACGCCCGCCGCGGGCAAAATTGCGCCTGTCCGCCCGCCGCCCTTCGCAACAGTTAGTTAAAGGATCGCCGACCTCTAGCCGGGGCAGAGCGCTCGTTTTTGGAGCGCCGGCGCAGCGATTTCGGCCGAAAACGGCCGAAAAATGACGTTTTTGGGGCGTCCGTTACCAACGTGCTATTTTGCGCCTCCCGGACGGTAACTGCTGCGTTTTGCGCACGCCCGCGCGGGCAAAATTGCGCCTGTCCGCCGCCGCCCTTCGCAACAGTTAGTTAAAGGATCGCCGACCTCTAGCCGGGGCAGAGCGCTCGTTTTTGGAGCGCCGGCGCAGCGATTTCGGCCGAAAACGGCCGAAAAATGACGTTTTTTGGGGCGTCCGTTACCAACGTGCTATTTTGCGCCTCCCGGACGGTAACTGCTGCGTTTTGCGCACGCCCGCCGGGCAAAATTGCGCCTGTCCGCCCGCCGCCCTTCGCAACAGTTAGTTAAAGGATCGCCGACCTCTAGCCGGGGCAGAGCGCTCGTTTTTGGAGCGCCGGCGCAGCGATTTCGGCCGAAAACGGCCGAAAAATGACGTTTTTGGGGCGTCCGTTACCAACGTGCTATTTTGCGCCTCCCGGACGGTAACTGCTGCGTTTTGCGCACGCCCGCCGCGGGCAAAATTGCGCCTGTCCGCCGCCGCCCTTCGCAACAGTTAGTTAAAGGATCGCCGACCTCTAGCCGGGGCAGAGCGCTCGTTTTTGGAGCGCCGGCGCAGCGATTTCGGCCGAAAACGGCCGAAAAATGACGTTTTTTGGGGCGTCCGTTACCAACGTGCTATTTTGCGCCTCCCGGACGGTAACTGCTGCGTTTTGCGCACGCCCGCCGCGGGCAAAATTGCGCCTGTCCGCCCGCCGCCCTTCGCAACAGTTAGTTAAAGGATCGCCGACCTCTAGCCGGGGCAGAGCGCTCGTTTTTGGAGCGCCGGCGCAGCGATTTCGGCCGAAAACGGCCGAAAAATGACGTTTTTGGGGCGTCCGTTACCAACGTGCTATTTTGCGCCTCCCGGACGGTAACTGCTGCGTTTTGCGCACGCCCGCCGCGGGCAAAATTGCGCCTGTCCGCCCGCCGCCCTTCGCAACAGTTAGTTAAAGGATCGCCGACCTCTAGCCGGGGCAGAGCGCTCGTTTTTGGAGCGCCGGCGCAGCCGATTTCGGCCGAAAACGGCCGAAAAATGACGTTTTTGGGGCGTCCGTTACCAACGTGCTATTTTGCGCCTCCCGGACGGTAACTGCTGCGTTTTGCGCACGCCCGCCGCGGCAAAATTGCGCCTGTCCGCCGCCGCCCTTCGCAACAGTTAGGTAAAGGATCGCCGACCTCTAGCCGGGGCAGAGCGCTCGTTTTTGGAGCGCCGGCGCAGCGATTTCGGCCGAAAACGGCCGAAAAATGACGTTTTTGGGGCGTCCGTTACCAACGTGCTATTTTGCGCCTCCCGGACGGTAACTGCTGCGTTTTACGCACGCCCGCCGCGGGCAAAATTGCGCCTGTCCGCCCGCCGCCCTTCGCAACAGTTAGGTAAAGGATCGCCGACCTCTAGCCGGGGCAGAGCGCTCGTTTTTGGAGCGCCGGCGCAGCGATTTCGGCCGAAAACGGCCGAAAAATGACGTTTTTTGGGGCGTCCGTTACCAACGTGCTATTTTGCGCCTCCCGGGCGGTACTGCTGCGTTTTGCGCACGCCCGCCGCGGGCAAAATTGCGCCTGTCCGCCCGCCGCCCTTCGCAACAGTTAGGTTAAAGGATCGCCGACCTCTAGCCGGGGCAGAGCGCTCGTTTTTGGAGCGCCGGCGCAGCGATTTCGGCCGAAAACGGCCGAAAAATGACGTTTTTTGGGGCGTCCGTTACCAACGTGCTATTTTGCGCCTCCCGGGCGGTAACGCTGCGTTTTGCGCACGCCCGCCGCGGGCAAAATTGCGCCTGTCCGCCTGCCGCCCTTCGCAACAGTTAGTTAAAGGATCGCCGACCTCTAGCCGGGGCAGAGCGCTCGTTTTTGGAGCGCCGGCGCAGCCGATTTCGGCCGAAAACGGCCGAAAAATGACGTTTTTGGGGCGTCCGTTACCAACGTGCTATTTTGCGCCTCCCGGGCGGTAACTGCTGCGTTTTACGCACGCCCGCCGCGGGCAAAATTGCGCCTGTCCGCCCGCCGCCCTTCGCAACAGTTAGGTAAAGGATCGCCGACCTCTAGCCGGGGCAGAGCGCTCGTTTTTGGAGCGCCGGCGCAGCCGATTTCGGCCGAAAATGGCCGAAAAATGACGTTTTTTGGGGCGTCCGTTACCAACGTGCTATTTTGCGCCTCCCGGGCGGTAACTGCTGCGTTTTACGCACGCCCGCGCGGGCAAAATTGCGCCTGTCCGCCTGCCACCCTTCGCAACAATTAGGTAAAGGATCGCCGACCTCTAGCCGGGGCAGAGCGCTCGTTTTTGGAGCGCCGGCGCAGCCGATTTCGGCCGAAAATGGCCGAAAAATGACGTTTTTGGGGCGTCCGTTACCAACGTGCTATTTTGCGCCTCCCGGACGGTAACTGCTGCGTTTTACGCACGCCCGCCGGGCAAAATTGCGCCTGTCCGCCGCCCCCTTCGCAACAATTATAAAGGATCGCCGACCTCTAGCCGGGGCAGAGCGCTCGTTTTTGGAGCGCCGGCGCAGCCGATTTCGGCCGAAAATGGCCGAAAAATGACGTTTTTGGGGCGTCCGTTACCAACGTGCTATTTTGCGCCTCCCGGACGGTACGCCGCGTTTTACGCACGCCCGCCGGGCAAAATTGCGCCTGTCCGCCTGCCGCCCTTCGCAACAATTAGGTAAAGGATCGCCGACCTCTAGCCGGGGCAGACGCTCGTTTTTGGAGCGCCGGCGCAGCCGATTTCGGCCGAAAATGGCCGAAAAATGACGTTTTTTGGGGCGTCCGTTACCAACGTGCTATTTTGCGCCTCCCGGGCGGTAACTGCTGCGTTTTACGCACGCCCGCGCGGGCAAAATTGCGCCTGTCCGCCTGCCGCCCTTCGCAACAATTAGGTAAAGGATCGCCGACCTCTAGCCGGGGCAGAGCGCTCGTTTTTGGAGCGCCGACGCAGCCGATTTCGGCCGAAAATGGCCGAAAAATGACGTTTTTTGGGGCGTCCGTTACCAACGTGCTATTTTGCGCCTCCCGGGCGGTAACTGCTGCGTTTTACGCACGCCGCCGCGGGCAAAATTGCGCCTGTCCGCCCGCCGCCCTTCGCAACAATTAGGTAAAGGATCGCCGACCTCTAGCCGGGCAGAGCGCTCGTTTTTGGAGCGCCGGCGCAGCCGATTTCGGCCGAAAATGGCCGAAAAATGACGTTTTTGGGGCGTCCGTTACCAACGTGCTATTTTGCGCCTCCGGGCGGTAACTGCTGCGTTTTACGCACGCCCGCCGCGGGCAAAATTGCGCCTGTCCGCCGCCCTTTCGCAACAATTAGGTAAAGGATCGCCGACCTCTAGCCGGGGCAGAGCGCTCGTTTTTGGAGCGCCGGCGCAGCCGATTTCGGCCGAAAATGGCCGAAAAATGACGTTTTTGGGGCGTCCGTTACCAACGTGCTATTTTGCGCCTCCCGGGCGGTAACTGCTGCGTTTTACGCACGCCCGCCGCGGGCAAAATTGCGCCTGTCCGCTGCCGCCCTTCGCAACAATTAGGTAAAGGATCGCCGACCTCTAGCCGGGGCAGAGCGCTCGTTTTTGGAGCGCCGACGCAGCCGATTTCGGCCGAAAATGGCCGAAAAATGACGTTTTTGGGGCGTCCGTTACCAACGTGCTATTTTGCGCCTCCCGGGCGGTAACTGCTGCGTTTTACGCACGCCCGCCGCGGGCAAAATTGCGCCTGTCCGCCCGCCGCCCTTCGCAACAATTAGGTAAAGGATCGCCGACCTCTAGCCGGGGCAGAGCGCTCGTTTTGGAGCGCCGGCGCAGCCGATTTCGGCCGAAAATGGCCGAAAAATGACGTTTTTTGGGGCGTCCGTTACCAACGTGCTATTTTGCGCCTCCGGGCGGTAACTGCTGCGTTTTACGCACGCCCGCCGCGGCAAAATTGCGCCTGTCCGCCCGCCGCCCTTCGCAACAATTAGGTAAAGGATCGCCGACCTCTAGCCGGGGCAGACGCTCGTTTTTGGAGCGCCGACGCAGCCGATTTCGGCCGAAAATGGCCGAAAAATGACGTTTTTGGGGCGTCCGTTACCAACGTGCTATTTTGCGCCTCCGGGCGGTAACTGCTGCGTTTTACGCACGCCCGCCGCGGGCAAAATTGCGCCTGTCCGCCCGCCGCCCTTCGCAACAATTAGGTAAAGGATCGCCGACCTCTAGCCGGGGCAGAGCGCTCGTTTTTGGAGCGCCGACGCAGCCGATTTCGGCCGAAAATGGCCGAAAAATGACGTTTTTGGGGCGTCCGTTACCAACGTGCTATTTTGCGCCTCCGGGCGGTAACTGCTGCGTTTTACGCACGCCCGCCGCGGGCAAAATTGCGCCTGTCCCCCGCCGCCCTTCGCAACAATTAGGTAAAGGATCGCCGACCTCTAGCCGGGGCAGACGCTCGTTTTTGGAGCGCCGACGCAGCCGATTTCGGCCGAAAATGGCCGAAAAATGACGTTTTTGGGGCGTCCGTTACCAACGTGCTATTTTGCGCCTCCCGGGCGGTAACTGCTGCGTTTTACGCACGCCCGCCGCGGGCAAAATTGCGCCTGTCCGCCGCCCTTCGCAACAATTAGGTAAAGGATCGCCGACCTCTAGCCGGGGCAGAGCGCTCGTTTTTGGAGCGCCGACGCAGCCGATTTCGGCCGAAAATGGCCGAAAAATGACGTTTTTGGGGCGTCCGTTACCAACGTGCTATTTTGCGCCTCCCGGGCGGTAACTGCTGCGTTTTACGCACGCCCGCCGCGGGCAAAATTGCGCCTGTCCGCCCGCCGCCCTTCGCAACATTAGGTAAAGGATCGCCGACCTCTAGCCGGGGCAGAGCGCTCGTTTTTGGAGCGCCGACGCAGCCGATTTCGGCCGAAAATGGCCGAAAAATGACGTTTTTTGGGGCGTCCGTTACCAACGTGCTATTTTGCGCCTCCCGGGCGGTAACTGCTGCGTTTTACGCACGCCCGCCGCGGGCAAAATTGCGCCTGTCCGCCCGCCGCCCTTCGCAACAATTTAAAGGATCGCCGACCTCTAGCCGGGGCAGAGCGCTCGTTTTTGGAGCGCCGACGCAGCCGATTTCGGCCGAAAATGGCCGAAAAATGACGTTTTTGGGGCGTCCGTTACCAACGTGCTATTTTGCGCCTCCGGGCGGTAACTGCTGCGTTTTACGCACGCCCGCCGCGGGCAAAATTGCGCCTGTCCGCCCGCCGCCCTTCGCAACAATAGGTAAAGGATCGCCGACCTCTAGCCGGGGCAGAGCGCTCGTTTTTGGAGCGCCGACGCAGCCGATTTCGGCCGAAAATGGCCGAAAAATGACGTTTTTGGGGCGTCCGTTACCAACGTGCTATTTTGCGCCTCCCGGGCGGTAACTGCTGCGTTTTACGCACGCCCGCGCGGGCAAAATTGCGCCTGTCCGCCCGCCGCCCTTCGCAACAATTAGGTAAAGGATCGCCGACCTCTAGCCGGGGCAGAGCGCTCGTTTTTGGAGCGCCGACGCAGCCGATTTCGGCCGAAAATGGCCGAAAAATGACGTTTTTGGGGCGTCCGTTACCAACGTGCTATTTTGCGCCTCCGGGCGGTAACTGCTGCGTTTTACGCACGCCCGCCGCGGGCAAAATTGCGCCTGTCCGCCCGCCGCCCTTCGCAACAATTAGGTAAAGGATCGCCGACCTCTAGCCGGGGCAGAGCGCTCGTTTTTGGAGCGCCGACGCAGCCGATTTCGGCCGAAAATGGCCGAAAAATGACGTTTTTGGGGCGTCCGTTACCAACGTGCTATTTTGCGCCTCCCGGGCGGTAACTGCTGCGTTTTACGCACGCCGCGCGGCAAAATTGCGCCTGTCCGCCGCCGCCCTTCGCAACATTAGGTAAAGGATCGCCGACCTCTAGCCGGGGCAGAGCGCTCGTTTTTGGAGCGCCGACGCAGCCGATTTCGGCCGAAAATGGCCGAAAAATGACGTTTTTTGGGGCGTCCGTTACCAACGTGCTATTTTGCGCCTCCGGGCGGTAACTGCTGCGTTTTACGCACGCCCGCCGCGGCAAAATTGCGCCTGTCCGCCGCCGCCCTTCGCAAAATTAGGTAAAGGATCGCCGACCTCTAGCCGGGGCAGAGCGCTCGTTTTTGGAGCGCCGACGCAGCCGATTTCGGCCGAAAATGGCCGAAAAATGACGTTTTTTGGGGCGTCCGTTACCAACGTGCTATTTTGCGCCTCCGGGCGGTAACTGCTGCGTTTTACGCACGCCGCCGCGGGCAAAATTGCGCCTGTCCCCCGCCGCCCTTCGCAACAATTAGGTAAAGGATCGCCGACCTCTAGCCGGGGCAGAGCGCTCGTTTTTGGAGCGCCGACGCAGCCGATTTCGGCCGAAAATGGCCGAAAAATGACGTTTTTTGGGGCGTCCGTTACCAACGTGCTATTTTGCGCTCCCGGGCGGTAACTGCTGCGTTTTACGCACGCCGCGCGGGCAAAATTGCGCCTGTCCCCGCCGCCCTTCGCAAAATTAGGTAAAGGATCGCCGACCTCTAGCCGGGGCAGACGCTCGTTTTTGGAGCGCCGACGCAGCCGATTTCGGCCGAAAATGGCCGAAAAATGACGTTTTTGGGGCGTCCGTTACCAACGTGCTATTTTGCGCCTCCCGGGCGGTAACTGCTGCGTTTTACGCACGCCGCCGCGGGCAAAATTGCGCCTGTCCGCCGCCGCCCTTCGCAACTAGGTAAAGGATCGCCGACCTCTAGCGGGCAGAGCGCTCGTTTTTGGAGCGCCGACGCAGCCGATTTCGGCCGAAAATGGCCGAAAATGACGTTTTTGGGGCGTCCGTTACCAACGTGCTATTTTGCGCCTCCGGGCGGTAACTGCTGCGTTTTACGCACGCCGCCGCGGGCAAAATTGCGCCTGTCCGCCGCCGCCCTTCGCAACAATTAGGTAAAGGATCGCCGACCTCTAGCCGGGCAGACGCTCGTTTTTGGAGCGCCGACGCAGCCGATTTCGGCCGAAAATGGCCGAAAAATGACGTTTTTGGGGCGTCCGTTACCAACGTGCTATTTTGCGCCTCCGGGCGGTAACTGCTGCGTTTTACGCACGCCCGCCGCGGGCAAAATTGCGCCTGTCCCCGCCGCCCTTCGCAACAATTAGGTAAAGGATCGCCGACCTCTAGCCGGGGCAGACGCTCGTTTTTGGAGCGCCGACGCACGATTTCGGCCGAAAATGGCCGAAAAATGACGTTTTTGGGGCGTCCGTTACCAACGTGCTATTTTGCGCCTCCCGGGCGGTAACTGCTGCGTTTTACGCACGCCCGCCGCGGGCAAAATTGCGCCTGTCCCGCCGCCCTTCGCAAATTAGGTAAAGGATCGCCGACCTCTAGCCGGGCAGCCGCTCGTTTTTGGAGCGCCGACGCAGCCGATTTCGGCCGAAAATGGCCGAAAAATGACGTTTTTGGGGCGTCCGTTACCAACGTGCTATTTTGCGCCTCCCGGGCGTAACTGCTGCGTTTTACGCACCCGCCGCGGGCAAAATTGCGCCTGTCCGCCCGCCGCCCTTCGCAACAATTAGGTAAAGGATCGCCGACCTCTAGCCGGGGCAGAGCGCTCGTTTTTGGAGCGCCGACGCAGCCGATTTCGGCCGAAAATGGCCGAAAATGACGTTTTTGGGCGTCCGTTACCAACGTGCTATTTTGCGCCTCCCGGGCGGTAACTGCTGCGTTTTACGCACGCCGCCGCGGGCAAATTGCGCTGTCCGCCGCAAACGCCTGTCCACCCCGCCCTTCGCAACAATCAGGTAAAGGATCGCCGACCTCTAGCCGGGGCGAGCGCTCGTTTTGCAGCGCCGGCGCAGCCGATTTCGGCCGAAAATGCCCGAAAAATGACGTTCTTTGGGCGTCCGTTACCAAAGTGCTATTTTGCGCCTCCCGGGCGGCGTAACTGCTGCGTTTTACGCACGCCCGACGCGGGCAAAATTGCGCCTGTCCACCCGCCGCCCTTCGCAACAATCAGGTAAAGGATCGCCGACCTCTAGCCGGGGCGGAGCGCTCGTTTTGCAGCGCCGGCGCAGCCGATTTCGGCCGAAAATGCCCGAAAAATGACGTTCTTTGGGGCGTCCGTTACCAAAGTGCTATTTTGCGCCTCCGCCGGGCGGTAACTGCTGCGTTTTACGCACGCCCGACGCGGGCAAAATTGCGCCTGTCCACCCGCCCCCTTCGCAACAATCAGGTAAAGGATCGCCGACCTCTAGCCGGCGGAGCGCTCGTTTTGCAGCGCCGGCGCAGCCGATTTCGGCCGAAAATGCCCGAAAAATGACGTTCTTTGGGGCGTCCGTTACCAAAGTGCTATTTTGCGCCTCCGGGCGGTAACTGCTGCGTTTTACGCACGCCCGACGCGGGCAAAATTGCGCCTGTCCACCCGCCGCCCTTCGCAACAATCAGGTAAAGGATCGCCGACCTCTAGCCGGGCGGAGCGCTCGTTTTGCAGCGCCGGCGCAGCCGATTTCGGCCGAAAATGCCCGAAAAATGACGTTCTTTGGGGCGTCCGTTACCAAAGTGCTATTTTGCGCCTGCCGGGCGGTAACTGCTGCGTTTTACGCACGCCCGACGCGGGCAAAATTGCGCCTGTCCACCCGCCGCCCTTCGCAACAATCAGGTAAAGGATCGCCGACCTCTAGCCGGGCGAGCGCTCGTTTTGCAGCGCCGGCGCAGCCGATTTCGGCCGAAAATGCCGAAAAATGACGTTCTTTGGGGCGTCCGTTACCAAAGTGCTATTTTGCGCCTGCCGGCGGTAACTGCTGCGTTTTACGCACGCCGACGCGGGCAAAATTGCGCCTGTCCACCCGCCGCCCTTCGCAACAATCAGAAAAGGATCGCCGACCTCTAGCCGGGGCGGAGCGCTCGTTTTGCAGCGCCGGCGCAGCCGATTTCGGCCGAAAATGCCCGAAAAATGACGTTCTTTGGGCGTCCGTTACCAAAGTGCTATTTTGCGCCTGCCGGGCGGTAACTGCTGCGTTTTACGCAGCCCCGCGGGCAAAATCGCCTGTCCACCCGCCGCCCTTCGCAACAATCAGGTAAGGATCGCCGACCTCTAGCCGGGGCGAGCGCTCGTTTTGCAGCGCCGGCGCAGCCGATTTCGGCCGAAAATGCCCGAAAAATGACGTTCTTTGGGGCGTCCGTTACCAAAGTGCTATTTTGCGCCTGCCGGGCGGTAACTGCTGCGTTTTACGCACGCCGACGCGGGCAAAATTGCGCCTGTCCACCCGCCGCCCTTCGCAACAATCAGGTAAAGGATCGCCGACCTCTAGCCGGGGCGGAGCGCTCGTTTTGCAGCGCCGGGCAGCCGATTTCGGCCGAAAATGCCCGAAAAATGACGTTCTTTGGGGCGTCCGTTACCAAAGTGCTATTTGCGCCTGCCGGGCGGTAACTGCTGCGTTTTACGCACCCGACGCGGGCAAAATTGCGCCTGTCCACCCGCCGCCCTTCGCAACAATCAGGTAAAGGATCGCCGACCTCTAGCCGGGGCGGAGCGCTCGTTTTGCAGCGCCGGCGCAGCCGATTTCGGCCGAAAATGCCCGAAAAATGACGTTCTTTGGGGCGTCCGTTACCAAAGTGCTATTTTGCGCCTGCCGGGCGGTAACTGCTGCGTTTTACGCACGCCCGACGCGGGCAAAATTGCGCCTGTCCACCCGCCGCCCTTCGCAACAATCAGGTAAAGGATCGCCGACCTCTAGCCGGGGCGGAGCGCTCGTTTTGCAGCGCCGGCGCAGCCGATTTCGGCCGAAAATGCCCGAAAAATGACGTTCTTGGGGCGTCCGTTACCAAAGTGCTATTTTCGCCTGCCGGCGGTAACTGCTGCGTTTACGCACGCCCGACGCGGGCAAAATTGCGCCTGTCCACCCGCCGCCCTTCGCAACAATCAGGTAAAGGATCGCCGACCTCTAGCCGGGCGGAGCGCTCGTTTGCAGCGCCGGCGCAGCCGATTTCGGCCGAAAATGCCCGAAAAATGACGTTCTTTGGGCGTCCGTTACCAAAGTGCTATTTTGCGCCTGCCGGGCGTAACTGCTGCGTTTTACGCACGCCCGACGCGGGCAAAATTGCGCCTGTCCACCCGCCGCCCTTCGCAACAATCAGGTAAAGGATCGCCGACCTCTAGCCGGGCGAGCGCTCGTTTGCAGCGCCGCGCAGCCGATTTCGGCCGAAATGCCCGAAAAATGACGTTCTTTGGGCGTCCGTTACCAAAGGCTATTTTGCGCCTGCCGGCGGTAACTGCTGCGTTTTACGCACGCCCGACGCGGCAAAATTGCGCCTGTCCACCCGCCGCCCTTCGCAACAATCAGGTAAAGGATCGCCGACCTCTAGCCGGGGCGGAGCGCTCGTTTTGCAGCGCCGGCGCAGCCGATTTCGGCCGAAAAGCCCGAAAAATGACGTTCTTTGGGGCGTCCGTTACCAAAGTGCTATTTTGCGCCTCCGGGCGGTAACTGCTGCGTTTTACGCACGCCCGACGCGGGCAAAATTGCGCCTGTCCCCCCGCCTTCGCAACAATCAGGTAAAAGGATCGCCGACCTCTAGCCGGGGCGAGCGCTCGTTTTGCAGCGCCGGCGCAGCCGATTTCGGCCAAAATGCCCGAAAAATGACGTTCTTGGGCGTCCGTTACCAAAGTGCTATTTCGCCTGCCGGGCGGTAACTGCTGCGTTTTACGCACGCCGACGCGGGCAAAATTGCGCCTGTCCACCCGCCGCCTTCGCAACAATCAAAAGGATCGCCGACCTCTAGCCGGGGCGAGCGCTCGTTTTGCAGCGCCGGCGCAGCCGATTTCGGCCGAAAATGCCCGAAAAATGTTCTTTGGGGCGTCCGTTACCAAAGTGCTATTTGCGCCTCCGGGCGGTAACTGCTGCGTTTACGCACGCCCGACGCGGGCAAAATTGCGCCTGTCCACCCGCCGCCCTTCGCAACAATCAGGTAAAGGATCGCCGACCTCTAGCCGGGGCGAGCGCTCGTTTTGCAGCGCCGGCGCAGCCGATTTCGGCCGAAAATGCCCGAAAAATGACGTTCTTTGGGGCGTCCGTACCAAAGTGCTATTTTGCGCCCCGGGCGGTAACTGCTGCGTTTTACGCACGCCCGACGCGGGCAAAATTGCGCCTGTCCACCCGCCGCCCTTCGCAACAATCAGGAAAGGATCGCCGACCTCTAGCCGGGCGGAGCGCTCGTTTTGCAGCGCCGGCGCAGCCGATTTCGGCCGAAAATGCCCGAAAAATGACGTTCTTTGGCGTCCGTTACCAAAGTGCTATTTTGCGCCTGCCGGGCGTAACTGCTTGCGTTTACGCACGCCCGACGCGGGCAAAATTGCGCCTGTCCACCCGCCGCCCTTCGCAACAATCAGGTAAGGATCGCCGACCTCTAGCCGGGCGAGCGCTCGTTTTGCAGCGCCGGCGCAGCCGATTCGGCCGAAAATGCCCGAAAAATGACGTTCTTTGGGGCGTCCGTTACCAAAGTGCTATTTTGCGCCTCCGGGCGGTAACTGCTGCGTTTTACGCACACCCGACGCGGGCAAAATTGCGCCTGTCCACCCGCCGCCCTTCGCAACAATCAGGTAAAGGATCGCCGACCTCTAGCCGGGGCGAGAGCGCTCGTTTTGCAGCGCCGGCGCAGCCGATTTCGGCCGAAAATGCCCGAAAAATGACGTTCTTGGGCGTCCGTTACCAAAGTGCTATTTTGCGCCTCCGGGCGTAACTGCTGCGTTTTACGCACACCCGACGCGCAAAATTGCGCCTGTCCACCCGCCGCCCTTCGCAACAATCAGGTAAAGGATCGCCGACCTCTAGCCGGGGCGAGCGCTCGTTTTGCAGCGCCGGCGCAGCCGATTTCGGCCGAAAATGCCCGAAAAATGACGTTCTTTGGGCGTCCACCAAAGTGCTATTTTGCGCCTGCCGGCGGTAACTGCTGCGTTTTCACGCACGCCCGACGCGGGCAAAATGCGCCTGTCCACCCGCCCCCTTCGCAACAATCAGGTAAAGGATCGCCGACCTCTAGCCGCGGGCGAGCGCTCGTTTTGCAGCGCCGGCGCAGCCGATTTCGGCCGAAAATGCCCGAAAATGACGTTCTTTGGGGCGTCCGTTACCAAAGTGCTATTTTGCGCCCCCGGCGGTAACTGCTGCGTTTACGCACGCCCGACGCAAAATTGCGCCTGTCCACCCGCCGCCCTCGCAACAATCAGGTAAAGGATCGCCGACCTCTAGCCGGGCGGAGCGCTCGTTTTGCAGCGCCGGCGCAGCCGATTTCGGCCGAAAATGCCCGAAAAATGACGTTCTTTGGGGCGTCCGTTACCAAAGTGCTATTTTGCGCCTGCCCGGCGGTAACTGCTGCGTTTTTACGCACGCCCGACGCGGCAAAATTGGCGCCTGTCCACCCCCGCCCTTCGCAACAATCAGAAAGGATCGCCACCTCTAGCCGGGCGGAGCGCTCGTTTTGCAGCGCCGGCGCAGCCGATTTCGGCCGAAAATGCCCGAAAAATGACGTTCTTTGGGCGTCCGTTACCAAAGTGATTTTGCGCCTGCCGGGCGTAACTCGCGTTTTACGCACGCCCGACGCGGGCAAAATTGCGCCTGTCCACCCGCCGCCCTTCGCAACAATCAGGTAAAGGATCGCCGACCCTAGCCGGGGCGAGCGCTCGTTGCAGCGCCGGCGCAGCCGATTTCGGCCGAAAATGCCCGAAAAAACGTTCTTTGGGGCGTCCGTTACCAAAGTGCTATTTGCGCCTGCCGGGCGGTAACTGCTGCGTTTTACACACGCCCGACGCGGGCAAAATGCGCCTGTCCACCCGCCGCCCTTCGCAACAATCAGGTAAGGATCGCCGACCTCTATCCGGGGCGAGCGCTCGTTTTGCAGCGCCGGCGCAGCCGATTTCGGCCGAAAATGCCCGAAAAATGACGTTCTCTTGGGCGTCCGTACCAAAGGCTATTTGCGCCTCCGGCGGTAACGCTGCGTTTACGCACGCCCGACGCGGGCAAAATTGCGCCTGTCCACCCGCCGCCCTTCGCAAAATCAGAAAAGGATCGCCGACCTCTAGCCGGGGCGAGCGCTCGTTTTCAGCGCCGCGCAGCCGATTTCGGCCGAAAATGCCCGAAAAATGACGTTCTTTGGGCGTCCGTTACCAAATGCTATTTGCGCCTGCCGGCGGTAACTGCTGCGTTTACGCACGCCCGACGCGGCAAAATGCGCCTGTCCACCCGCCGCCCTTCGCAACAATCAGGTAAAGGATCGCCGACCTCTAGCCGGGGCGAGCGCTCGTTTTGCAGCGCCGGCGCAGCCGATTTCGGCCGAAAATGCCCCGAAAAATGACGTCTTTGGGGCGTCCGTTACCAAATGCTATTTGCTGCCGGGCGGTAACTGCTTGCGCTTTTACGCACGCCCGACGCGGCAAAAATTGCGACTGTCCACCCGCCGCCTTCGCAAACAATCAGGTAAAGGATCGCCGACCTCTAGCCGGGGCGAGCGCTCGTTTGCAAGCGCCGGCGCAGCCGATTTCGGCCGAAAATGCCCGAAAAATGACGTTCTTTGGGCGTCCGTTACAAAGTGCTATTTGCGCCTGCCGGGCGAACTGCTGCGTTTAACGCACGCCCGACGCGGGCAAAATTGCGCCTGTCCACCCGCCGCCCTTCGCAACAACAGGTAAGGATCGCCGACCTCTACCGGGGGGAGCGCTCGTTTTGCAGCGCCGGCGCAGCCGATTTCGGCCGAAAATGCCCGAAAATGACGTTCTTTGGGGCGTCCGTACCAAAGCTATTTTGCGCCTGCCGGGCGTAACTGCTGCGTTTTCACGCCCGACGCGGCAAAATTGCGCCTGTCCACCCGCCGCCCTTCGCAACAAATCAGGTAAAGGATCGCCGACCTCTAGCCGGCGGAGCGCTTCGTTTGCAGCGCCGGCGCAGCCGATTTCGGCAGAAAATGCCCGAAAAAAGACGTTCTTTGGGGCGTCGTTACCAAAGTGCTATTTTTGCGCCTCCGGCGGTAACTGCTGCGTTTTACGCAGCCCGACGCGGCAAAATTGCGCCTGTCCACCCGCCGCCCTTCGCAAATCAAATCAGGTAAAGGATCGCCGACCTCTACGGGGGCGAGCGCTCGTTTTGCACGCCCGGCGCAGCCGATTTCGGCCGAAAATGCCCGAAAAATGACGTTCTTTGCGGTCCGTTACCAAAGTGCTATTTGCGCCTGCCGCGTAACTGCTCGTTTTACGCACACCCGCGCGGGCAAAATTGCGCTGTCCACCGCCGCCGCCCTTCGCAACAATCAGGTAAAGGATCGCCGACCTCTAGCCCGGGGCAGCGCTCGTTTTGCAGCGCCGGCGCAGCCGATTTCGGCCGAAAATGCCCGAAAAATGACGTTCTTCCGACCAAAAGTGCTATTTTGCGCCTCCGGCGGTAACTGCTGCGTTTACGCAACGCCCGACGCGGCAAAATGCGCCTGTCACCCGCCGCCCTTCGCAACAATCAGGTAAAAAGGATCGCCGACCTAGCCGGGCGGAGCGCTCGTTTTGCAGCGCCGGCGCAGCCGATTTCGGCCGAAAATGCCCGAAAAATGACGTTCTTTGGGGCGTCCGTTACCAAAGTGCTATTTTGCGCCTCCCGGCGGTAACTGCTGCGTTTTACGCACGCCCGACGCGGGCAAAAATTGCGCTGTCCAACGCCGCCCTCGCAACAATCAGAAAAGGAATCGCCGACCTCTACCGGGGCGGAGCGCTCGTTTGCAGCGCCGGC
>CAAHFI010304693.1:0-20772 GCA_900893395.1 Euglena gracilis
CACCGCCACCTCCATTGGGGCCAGTCCCTGGCGTTACCCGAGAACCGGCCTGGATGCCTCCCCCGAGCGCATCCAGGAGGTGCGGTGGCAGGATCTGCAGCTGGGGAGTCCCCAGCGGCAGTGTGGTCGCTTGTACTTCTCGGATGGCGGTTCCCCTCACGGGTGCGGGCACAGTCGCCCCCGCACGCATGTGGAGCATCGGTGCTGCATTCGTAGGCACCGGGCGGGATCGCACGAGCCGCAGCTCTGGTCGGAGCCGCGACGCGGGCGGGTTGGCTGGGTCCGCTGGTGGTGGCGCAGTCGCAGCCGGCTCCGCGGACTGCACCACCGGCGGGGGCTCGCCGGCAGTGTGGGCTGATGGCTGCACGGCTGGCTGGTGAGACATCCCGGTGGCGAACGCCACCGCGCGTGTCTGATGTATGGCATGTGATGGGTTGGGATGGGACGGCGTGCTGGTACACCGTGCCTTCGGCACACTGTAGGTCGGTGCCTTCGGCACCCAGCGGCTGGCTTGACACGGGCACGGAGACTTGGGAGACGGGTCGGACTTGGACTCGGACAGACTGGGCAGCAGCCACCGGCACCGGAACCGGTGCTGGCGGCTTGGAGTTTGGCGACGGTCGCGGCCTGCAGGTGTGCTGCCAGATGCTGCGCTGCTCGGTGCGCTGGTGGGGCGGCAGTGCGGGGGGACGCGATGCTGGTGCAGACGGATGCGACGACAGCGCGGACTGCTGCACTTGCATGCGGGACAGCTGCGGATGGGACGGTGCACGTTGGACCGCGGAGGACGACGGTTGGCGCTGGGACGCGGACGCGCTTTGCTCGGATGACTGGGGTGCTCGGTCGCCAGGGGAATGCATACGCGGTTTGCGGCATGGAGATTTCTTCCTTGCCAGGGGCGCGGTGCTGACGATGACGACCCGCTCAGCCGGGGCTCGGGCCGCCCACGCCGATGCAGGCCTGGGGGCGGATTGGTAGGGATTTGCTGCCCTCGGGTTGGTGGAGTGTTCCGAGCCGCCGCGGACACCGGGGGTTCCCCGGCTGGGCAGAGACGGGACATCTTGACAGACCACTGCTTGATCTCCTCCTGCGCCATCTGCATCTCCGGAAAAGCGCCGTTACCACTTGGTCCACCTCCGGAGTTTTCAAATACACCCTGCACTTGCCCTCCAATCCACGAAAATCCGGTCGGCCACCTTGTTGAAATACTGCACCTGCAGCGCGGGTCTCGGTCTTGGAGTTTAGCTCCATCCGCTGTAGGCGCTCCTCCATCTGCCGCACCACTGTGCGAGCTCCTCCCGCGTCACCATGGCTCCGCGGAGACGGGCCACATCCACTGCCGTTTCCGGGTCCACACCCGGGCCGCACCCTTGCCGGAGCCGGCACGCACCATCGCCGTCAGGCCTTGCAACTCTGCTCGCGGCATCGGTGCTCAGCCTGCATGGCGGCGATTGCTTGCGCCGCTCATCCGCCGCCTTTCGGGCGGCTGCCTTAGCTTGCGCCACCTGACCCTCGAGCCGTCCGTGCTGGGCTTGGATGGTCTGCATGAACTTGCGCGATGATCCTTGCCTTGCCACTCTGCCACTTGCCGATAGGCCACCGGCGACGCCTTCTTCGTGGCCTTGATCTCCTTGTCCGTCTCCTCCAGCGCCCGCGGTGGGCCAGTCATCCCACATCTCCCGGGTGCGGTTGCCAGGAGGTCGAGCTGGGCCACCACCTGCCCGAGACCACACCGCGGACTTGGTCGCCCACGGCGTCGGTGCGGCTCGGCAGCCACCCCGCCACCTCCTCCGACACCCCCGGATACCCTTCCGCCATGGGCTGGTCTTGCACCAGGACTTCATCCCTGGCGCCCATCTCCTCCGGATTCTTCTCTGGCCGCGGCCAGCAGCGGGAAGCGGTGAAATGCCTTGGTTCGATGCTTTTGCGGATCCTTCGGCCTCGGCTGTTTTTTTGAGGCGGCCGCCGGGCTTCGAAGCCTAACTTTTCAATCTTTTTATGTTTGTCCTTAGGCTTTTTCCATTGCATCTTGAAGTTCATTTTTTTTCAAATTACTGGTTCTTGCATGCACAATCAATTGATACTTTTTTAGTTTTGTACCAGTGCATTGGGTGGACAACGAACCCTTGTGTGTGAGATTGGGTTTGTAATTGCTGGGTTCGAGTGGGGAATTTCTTAGGTTAATTAGGAAAAAATGGCAAAATCCTACTGTGGAAAATTGGTCGGCCGGTCTTGAAATTTCAAAGAATCGGCCCTGCAAGGTCAAAATTGAGTTCAGGCTTTCAAGCCGAACCATAATAATCTTTTCCCTAGTTAAATTCGGCTGAAAACCAAAAAAATCTTATTTCAGTGATTTTCGGCCCCTCAGGCAAATTTTGGCCAATTTTGGGTTAGGACCCCATTACACTCCCCCACTTAGAAAACTCTCGGGGAGATTTTTAAAAAACGAAAGTAGAAAGAATGGGTCCAAACGAAAGAAAGAATTTGGTTTGCGTAAAAAAGAAGTGAATTGTGCGGTTGGTAAGAGCAAAGAGAGGGGGGGGCAGTCCAAAAGGCCACCCGCGAAAGTAACGGCGGGGGGGGGGAGGGCAGCCCAACGGGCCCACCGCACCCCGTGGGGAGATGGGCAACGGTGCAACGCAAAGTGGCACAACGGTGCGGATCACGGTGCGTAGCAACGGTGCGGTGCCGCCACCACCCGCCGCCTCACGCCGCGCTCCTTCACCGCCACGGCCCACGGCGCGTGTGTGTTGTCGTGTGTTCACACTCACAATATGGTATGCGGTTTTTTTATCCCCAAACACCACACACGACACTCATGCTTAGTATGACACTTTGCGGGCACCCAAGCGGGCCGGGTTGCAACTTCGAAAGTTGCCCGCCGAGCCACAATGGGGCCTAGGCATGGTTTCGTGTTTCCAATCTTGCGAACCGTTTTTTTTTTTGACCAAACCGTCATTCAAGAAATCTGGTTGTTTGGCTTCAGGATTTTTTTTTTGAGCTAGCCTTCCATTAGGGATTCTTTGGGCAAACTCCCTTTTTTTTTTGGTTGCGCCCTTTTTTGTTGGGGTTTTTGCTTAATCCCGCTTTGAGGAGCAAGTTACCCTCCTTTTTTTTTGAACGTTGCAACTTTTTTGTTGGGGGATTGTTGAAATTTCGTGATCTTTTGCTTGTCCGACCAAACACCAAAAATCAGAATCAACGAAAACAACCCCGCAACCGCGGGATTGGTTCCCCGCAATGACAATTCATCACTTTCCCAAAACGTAACGGGAATGTGACTTACGGATCCGTTTTTGTGGGGGGGTCACATCAACCCGTGCCCTCCCGGGCCGTCTCTTAATCTTGGCCCAAAATTTCCACCTCTTAGAGAAAAAATGCGCTTGGAAAATTTGTCCACCTTTTGCTTTTCAAAAAGCAAATCCAAATCTGTGAAATTCTCACCTCCTTGCCATTCCAAAAATTGTTCCTCCGAACCCAAAATTCCTTGGGGGGTACCTACGGGACCCTCACCGACAAAATCGTCGGCCATGTCCCATGCTGGGCAAGTTTCTTTCCCAAAATTCTCTGAATGTTCTGCGCACGGTCCTTTACGGGGGGGTTGGGTTCCTCCTCCTCTCCGTAATAACACCTTTAAATTCCCTGAAATTATGTCGGTAAAAAACACATCGACTTTTTGTTGGAACGCCCCCCATCATTCGCCTCCGAATGAGTGGGGCTCATCCCCATTTTGTTCATTCCAACGTCTATCCTTTCTTCCACACAAAACAACCCGTGCAAATGAACAGATTCCACCTCCCGCACTTGCCCAATAAAAACGTCAGATTTTGTGCCTTGGGTAAAATCGGCAGACTCAAAATTTTCATTGGTCGACCGTTCAACCCATTTTTTCTTCTCTTTCCCCAAATGGGCGGAAGAAAATTGAAATAATTCACTTTTTTCCACTTGGGAAAAATGAGGGGGTTCAAAATGCGTTTCAACCCTCCCCTCTTCCTTTTCCACCTGAAAATTGTCTACTTCCACCACCGTTTCCCAAAATCTGGGGTTTATCCAAATCCAAAATTCGCTTTCGTCATGGGTCATTCGTGGGGGGGTACCATGGGGGACCAACACCAAACCCTCCCCCTTTGAATATGCCTTTCCTCTTTCCCGTCAACCTGAAAAAACTACCAAATCTGGGACTCGGTAGTTTTTGGTGACGTCCCACCAAAAACCTTTCCACCAAAAACGATGAGAATTTCTTTTGGAACCGGGGTGGTGTCCTTGCACCAAAAACCCGGACACAAACGGTTTGGAAAGCCTCCACCATCCCCAAATATAAGTGGGCTTTTTGTAGTCAAAAGGGACTACATTGACAAAAATCAAATTCAAAAAAATCAGCCCTTTCAAAATTCACGGTCCTTCATGCGGCCGTTTCGGGGAATTTTAATAAAAATTTTGGGGGTTGTAAAAATTGGGTGTTGGAAAGTGTCATTTTGTGTGAGAATCGGCATACTCCAAATTTCTTTTCACATGGTGGGGGCTTGACCATTTTCGTTTTAGGCACGGATGCAAACGTCAAGTCCACCCCCCCTCCAGATTTTGTTCCCGTACAAAAGCTTCAAAACCTTTGGTACTTTTGACCCATAAAATCGCTGGACTTTGTCCACAAAGTGTTTGACTGTGGGCGCAAATATTTTCTGAAACAAATTTTGCGCTGGGGGGCACTTGAACAAAAGTGTTGCCCCTGAACCGTTCGCCACCACTTTTTCCTTGGGCAGTTTCCCAACCTTTGCCATTAAGATTGGTCGTCCCGCCCCCTTGCCTCGTCCTGTGTACCAGGCACGATCCAGTTCTGTGGTTCGTCATAGAACTGCTCATCACAATCTGAATACTGAGCATAGTCTCAGAATTAGGATGTGGCAGAGCTTAGGGATAAACGTGATCACGTGACCTCCTCTCTGCAGGTGGTATTCTTTTCTTCACTTGAATTTCAAGTTTGACTTGTTTTCTGAAGTCCTGAAAGGACAGCCAAATATTTGGCATCATTTTTCGTAGCCCATAGGGCTTCTCCCCCTGTCTTGTGCTCTGCATCTTAATTGGGGAAAAGGGCAAACAACTTTTATATTATTCTTTTTCAATTTTTCCTGTTACTCCAACTTTTACCTTTTTGCGCACCAAAGGGACGAAAGCGACGAAAGGTTGGACGTACACTTGGTAGCAGTTTAGGTTTTCGATCTTTTGACCGCAAACGGTCGTGTGGTGCCCCGCCTATAGGCGAACACAGGCACTACAAGCCGTTTCGGCCAAAGCCGTACGCACGGACACGTCCTCTGACGGTTCGCAGTATACGCTGCTTCAAACCTCAGAGTTCGGGTCTCTGCTTACTTTTTATACTATCCCCTCTTTTTGCACTTGTTTCTGCTTTTACCCCGCAATCTACACTTGGTTTTTGTGTTTTTGCCTCAAAAATGCAGAGCACAACGCCCATTGATTATGCAGCATTGATTGGTTCACTTCGTGGACTTGAACCTGCGGCATCATTGTCTAGCTCTAATGAGCATTCACAACCCCATAGGGGTACACAAGCATTGACTCATTTCAAAGGTAATCCTCCTTCCCCGCGTGTGTCACACCTATCGGTGTCAGTGTCGAGTAATTCCTCTCCCCGCCCAATGGGCAGCCCCACACCTATCGGTGTCAAGCTCTATAGAGCAACCCCATGCCCAACAGGCACAACCCCTTTGTTGGAAAGCCGATCCTAACACCCATTCCCCCCGGCGAGATCTCGCACTGGTGCCGATAGGCACATTTGACTCTGAGGCGGATACCACGGCAAATTTTTGTTGAGGGTGGGTTAGAAACACCATGTTTCTTTCACCCCCCCCCCTATGCTTCCCCCTACAAGTCCGATTGGACAATTGCCCGCACCACCCGATACGGGTTCTTTTCCGGCATTGCCATGGCACCCGGAGATGCGTTTGACAGTTCCGGCATATACAAGTCCCACAGAGTCTATGAGCAGTGATGCGGAGAGCTTGGAAAATATTTCCCCTCAACCCATTACCGTGATTCAGCGCATAGTCGCAAATCTTCCAGTGGACCACCCGCTAACGCGGCAAATCTCCCATGTCCACACTTGTGTAGCGGATTGCGCTATGACACTTAACAAGGTTTTGGATTTTGATGAAAACAACCAAAAGGTTGTAGAACACAAGCTGAATTACCTTTGGGTTATGTGCGTATGTTGGTCAATATTGCCAAACAAATTTTCAATCCACCAATGTGGACCTAGCAACTTTGCGTCAAGGTTTAGACACACATTTGCAGGCACATTTGCCACAACACTTCCAAAAAGTGAGTGAGCCATGTGTGAAACACAATCCCGCAATGATGCGATTTTCTCCAACATGCAACATAGTTTGCAAGCTCTATCACACCAATTGGAGCCAATTACGGCAATTTTTCCACAATTGCAGCAAAAGTTGCATGAACCCCCATCAAAAATCCTGATTTGGACAATTTATCACATTGGAGCAATTCTCCACATTGCATCCGCATTTCAGGAAGCGCAACAGCGCATTTTCCAGTTGAGCGGTGATTCCGCGAATTTGCCCACTTTTCTGCCCAAGCCAATGAAAGTTTTGCCCCCCCGCACGTACGTGCAACAATTGGAGGAAAGACTTTCTCGATTGGAGCAGAAATCTTGCCATTGTGGTGAGATTCCCGCTGAAATTGCCAGTTTTCACACCCAAATCGCGAATATCGCGAGTAGGATTGAGAATTTGCAACAACAGTGGCAGAATGACACAATGGATATCCGAACCGCAATGGGGATGCAGAACCGCAATGCGGCAACCCGTGCACCAACACCGGATATTAGTGGACTCAAGGCCACCATGTCCGATTTGCACAAACAGTTACAACAGGATGTTGGTAACATTGAAGCCTCATTGGCTAAGTTGCACACCCGCTATGCGGAAGTAGCTGGTAGGATCCCGGATGTTACCGGCATTCATCAAACCGCGATAGCGGATTTGCACAAACGCATGCAAGAAATGAGCACAAAAATGCTTCAGGTGCAATCACCACCCCAAGGCACATTGCCGTTACCAACACCTACCCCCACACTCCCAAACACACACTTGGACAAGATTTGGCCGAAATGCGCGCGGAAAATCACCAAATCATGCAAGGATTTTGTGACAGTCTCATGAACACCGAAAAAACGGTGAAGCAGGATGTCACAAAACTGCAAAATGACATTACCGCGCTATCCGCGCAAGTTTCTGTCTTGATGGAACAGCCAATGGCTGAAAAAGTCAAAGGTCTGTATTCGGACCAACCCACCAAGCCATCTCCACAATTGGAGGCCATTTCCAGTGCGATGCGCACTTTGGTGACAAGAGTACAGGAATTGGACACTGGGTTTGGTGCAATTTCGCACGAATTTTCAGTCATTTTCTGACAAAATCCCGCTTTTGGATGAGCTACCCTCATACCGTAGGCGGATTAAGCGTTTGCAGGTGGATGTGGGTCGGATAACCGACAATTGGCAGGTTATTGACCACTTGGAGGAAAGTGTGCATGAATTTGCCACAAATTTGGACCAAATTCACGCACAAATTTCCGCCATTAGCATTACCACTCCCAATGGACGAGTTTTCGGATGATGAGTCGGGGTTTCAAGCGAAAACCAGACCCACCCCCTCTTATATCAAGAGATTCGGGAATCCGAACTAATTCGCGGTATGAGCCGCACCCCACACCGGGTATTGGTCATACCTCCCAAATTCGCTTAGAAGCACCAATGGTGCAACCATGTGGTACCTCACCCACACATGCGCAACCGCATCACCATTCGCGCAATCGTGATTCCCTAATTTGCATGGTACCTATGGTACACTAAGTGGTTGTTCCATGCGCAATCGCAAAATAACCCGAACAATACCTTGGTGCAACCACCGGAGTACCTGCACATGGTGCGATTTCGCGACCGGGCCCACACCCCTGGAATACCACCGAAGGGCCACGGGTTTCTCAGAAAGATTTCAAAGGCACCATCGCGATAGCGAACAAGGTGAAGCCCCAATGGGACGGTGACCCCACCACATGGAAACAATTTTTTCCGTGATTGGAATATTACTGGGATTTGAAGGGACCCACCCAAGATGGCAACCCGGAGGTAATCAAGATGGAATTCTTCGATTGCCTCCCCAGGGATGAAAAAGAACGCGCCAGACAATTGGCAGGCACATTTCTTTTGAAGAATTGGTCGAGCAATATGCTTCCTCATGCTCCAGTTTGGTTTCCAGAATCAGTCTGGAAAACAAATGGCGGCAATTCACCCCCCCGGAACGCAAATGGAAGTCGATAGACTTGTGGTACTCCAAGTGGCTTGCATTAGCAGCCGAGGTTGATGAGTTAGGGGAGAAACAAATCAAAGAACAATTTGATGCGGTATTACTGCGCTACATCCCCAAACTCATCAAGGAAATTCACCGCGAGGAACTCGCGGGACACATTTTGACTCTCGATGAGAGATGGAATTATATTTCCAAACAAATGAAGTTATCACAACTTCTGGACAGATTGAATCGGCATACGCAAAAAGCACACTTTGTCCGAAACTTGGTCAGAAGAGCGCGAATAGCACGGTTTGGGATTCCCGTGTCGGGGATTTGGGGTTTGAGCGCGGATAGCGCGTTTTTGGAATCACTCGATGTTTATTTTGGTGACTTTGGGGAGGTAGTCCTTTGGACTGCATGCAATCAACTGGGACATATGTCTCGCGACTGTCCGAACCCCCAAGCGCGACAGCGCAGTAGAGCCCCCGAGGATCCCTCTCTTCCTGGAGTTCGCATTCCTCACGATCTGCGCATTCGCAGCGGTCGGGATACCGATCGGGTGATGGTAACCGCGTTCCCGTTCACCCCACCGCAATAGCGGACGTGGTTTCATACCGCGTGGCGGTCCCCCGGCCCCCACCCGCAATCGGGATGCGAATCGCGATTCTTCGCGATCCCGTTCGCGAAGTGGATCATCCTCTTCGTGATCCGACCGCGGTCGAACGAATAACCGCTCCCCGCGTCGCTATGATGCCAAAAGGCAATCACATTCGCGAAACCGTTGTTCCCTTTGTGGGTCTAAAGACCACCATTCAGCCAAGTGCCCCTGATCCCGTTCTCCCCGCCGTAAGCCATGGTCGTCGCGATTCCAATCGCGGTTCTGCCAATAGGCAGCGGGTTTGGTTTCAAAATATCCTCTATTGAGGAAAAAGACCTGGCTTCGGGCACGGAGGGGGATGAGAGCACTGAGGATGAGTTGGCGGAAGACACGAATGCGATTTATACGCGCAATTTATTCTAGGAAGTCAAACATAGGCCAAAAGGCCGACTCCGATATGGAGTTGGGGAGCCCGAGGTCTGAGGGCACGGACCTCTGGGCTGATGAACAGATGGAGGTAGGAACTGATTCACCCCTGCCCCCCCTGCCCATCGGTCTTTTTGGTCGGTACCCAGAAATTTTAGGGTCCCCCACTCCCCGCGCCAAAAAAAAAAAATTTGCTTGGAATGTTGAGCAAAGTAAGCTAGGGTCATGGAACAGTTGGCGCAACAACAATTTACACCCGACCCGTCGCTTTGCGTACCCCCCATGGAACTTTTGGTCCCAGCGAAAATCAAAACTCAAAATTCTGTGCACAAGCCAAAATTTTGTCGACACAGGGTGTCCAATCCTCCTTTCTTTTCCGCAAAGGACTTATACCCACCCCGCTCTTGGTTCATTGCCAAGAATCCCATCAAAATTATGATTGCAGACAACAGCCCCATGTGCGGTGGTGACTTGGGATGCATTTTGGACATAGTCCTCCGCATTATCCCGAAGCACCACACACACCCCACAATTCCAAAATTTTCTGGGTACTTGGGCATTTGAGGCGAATATCGCCTGTTCTGATGTCACACTCGGTTTTTCCGTTCCTCCGGCAACACCGATTGGTGGTGGATTGTCCTTCACATGCAGAAACTTGGAATCATTCCGCGTTTCCGCTTCATGCAGTGTTTCACTGATTTGTTGGAAACTTTGTAGGAGTTGGATACGCAAAATACTGTCAACAGTTTCTCGAAAATGCTGAAGGTCTTTCCCCGCATTTTCAAAAATGTACTGGCATATTTGCCGATTTCCTGCAACAATTCCAGCAATTATCCAGTTTTGGTTTTGACAACCCTTTGATTGTCCTCATCAAACTGCAAAGCCTTGTTGTGCATGGGTGGCGCATTCTGCAACGCATTGGTGGACATGCAAAATTTGCTTGCTCAGCGGGTGATCCGCTTGAAGTTGACCGAGAATTCGGTACACATCACCAGGGGTGAGGTTATCCCTCAAATCATCATCATAGTCCTCCACAACGGAAATGGCACCATAGATTTACGGCACCACCAGACGTATATCTGTTCGCACGGTTTGCGCACTACCCCCCGCACACACACACACCCCCGAACTTGTTCCCCGTGACATCCCCCAGGATGTCCCCCCGCATTTCCACAACGTTTTCCACAACCGAAAACACCGTTTCCTACCCTAGGGGTAAAGAGAAAGCTGCCCCCCTACCCACCGCACTTTTACCGCTCGTTTCCCATGCGGTAGGGAAAGCCAGTAGCTTAACCCCGCACGTTTCGCTGGGTTCCCAGGCGAAAGCCCAAAGGCCTGAAGAATTTAGGTGTCGAGTAGCCGCCCAGCTGCACAACTTTTCGTTTTCCACCAGGTGTGTCGATTTCAGACACCCCTGTACACCCCCAGCAGCTACCCCAACCGACACCAACTTATGCACTGACACCACACAAACGCGCACCACATGCACCAACCCTCCTACCAATGCGCTCACTGTCGGAGAATTGCTTACCATGATTTTGATTGTGGATGTTAGTTGAAACTTCCAAACTAATCCGATTGGATCCCGCAACCGGGAATTTTCCCCCCTACACCTGGTAGTGGTACCTATACACTTGGTACGGATTTAATAGATAACCAAAAGGTACACAGCCTTGGTACCATGGGTGATACACCCATCAGTACACTTGGTAGTTATTCACAGCTCACAAATACACTTGGCAGTTTTTCGCAATTCGCGAAAGTGAATCAAGCACTACAGTGCAAAGGCATAGCCTCCCTCTTCGGATTTGCGCATAGCGCTCCCTATGCGCCTATGGCGCTCTCCAACACCCCGCGCATATCGCGCTTGCCGCACATAGTGCGAATCCCGCGCATATCCGCTTGCCGCACATAGTGCGAATCCGCGCATATCGCGCATTCCGCGCTATCGCGCATCACCGATGACTGGGTATATGCCCAACCCACCCATGCCCCCCTGGATCGAGTCCTATGGACATGTGTGTGGATGATTCACAATTCCGTTGTTCTGTGTTACAGCGTGTTCCCCCCCTTCAGGATGTTGAGCAGATCTCCAAGTACACCAAGGATACCTGGAATGCTTTTCAATTTGGTCAATATCGAATTTTGAAACATTGGTTTTCAAAAATCGCCGATATGGCGGATTCTTTTGATTTGACCTTGGAAATTGATGCATTCTCTCCAACGCGCATTCGCGATTACCGCGACATTGGTCGCAACATTCTAACGCTTTTGATAAGTTTTGGGGAGACACTATCCTATGGATGCATCCCCCCCTAAAACTTATCCCGCTTGTTGTAGATAAATTTTCCAGGATCAAGCGCGAGGCGCATTACTTGTTCCTGTGAATCCCGAAGCGGAATGGTTTCAAAATTTGACTTATGTCACATTTTATTGGTGGGACCTACCAAACGATGTTCCTCTATTCGAGGATTTCCGTGGAGTGGTATTACCACCTTTTCAAGAAATCATTTTCCGTGTTTGTTTCTTTGATGCTTTCCATGTTTCTCAATCTCCACCCCTGAATGTTAGTGTGTTGGATCATACCGACCATGTGGGAGCCGATACGGCTTTTATCCATAATGCCGATAGGCATCACCGTTCGCCCCCTATGGTGATATGACCCATAAACAGGTTTCCGCTGTCATTGAAAGTGCAGGACAGCACCCCAATTCAGCAGAATTTTGTACGCGCATCAGTCGCGAATTTTCTGGTGTTTTGGAAAATCCTGTTTACGCTTGCGATATAGATCCCGCTATTCGCGGACCTTTTGGAGTTTGTAAGATTGAGCTTAAGGAAGGCGCAAAGCCAATGCATCGGAAATTTTTCCGTTGTTCAGGAGAAAGAGAGATAGCTCTCAATGAAATGATTGAAAAGCTCATAGAGCGGAAGTGGATCATCCCTTCCAAAGTGAATGGACCTCCCAAGCTTTTGTGGTTCCTAAGCCCCCAGACCCATCAGGTCAGAAAAAGTGGAGGCTGGTACTGGATTATCGGTACTTAAATTCGCAAACTAAGGATGACCCATTCCCGTTACCTCTAATAGAGGACCTCATCACAAAACAAGCGGATAACCGCTTGTGGTCAATTTTCGACCTGGAGGATGGTTTCCACCAAATGCATCTGGATCCCGATTCGCAAGCCTATACGGCTTTTGTAACATCCAAAGGTGTTTACCAATGGACGGTTTTACCAATGGGTGTTAAGAATGGACCAGCAATGTTTCAGCGCATGATCCAATGGGTCTTACGGGATTTACCGTTTGCGCTGGTATACATTGATGATGTTTTGGTTGGTACCCCCCTCCTTCAGCGAATACACACGAGAATATTCTCGACATTCACTATCGTGATGTTCGCGCGGTATTAGCCGCATTTCTCAAGCACAGACTTTTTGTCAAAGGTGCTAAAATGCACTTATTTCGCGAAACGATAAAGTTTTGCGGTCACATTCTCAATAATGGCCAACGCCGAGCGGCGCCTAGCAAACTAGAGGCCATTAAGAAATGGACACCTGAGGTCATCAAGACCATCACCCATTTGAAAGGATTTTTGGGATTAGCCCAATACTACGCGATTTACATGAAAGATTTCGCGAAAATCGCGGTACCTCTATCGAGGCAACTCAAAAATCGCGCACCCGAAAATACCAAAATCAAATGGGACGCAGATATGCGTGAAGCTCTAGAGAGCATTAAAAAGCTAATGCTTGAAAATGTCGTACTCGACATCGCGGATCCCTACAAGCCTTATGTGCTAGAAGTCGATAGCAGCGATTATGCTGTAGGCGGTGTTCTAAGCCAGCATAACGCGGCTAACGAATTACGCCCTGTAGCATTCTTCAGTAGAAAGCTACAAGGTGAAGATGGCAAAGGCCAAGTCAAATGGAGTATCCGTGAGAAGGAAACGTACGCAATCGTACTTATTTTGCAAAAATTCCGTAGCTGGGTCGCCAGTTCCTTGGTGCAAATACTGGTGTTGACTGACCATGAGAGTCTTCAACACTGGTATACCGAGGATCTGAACAAAGCCATGTCATCCGTAGGCCGAAGATGCCGATGGCATGAATTTTTGAGCCAGTTCAACCTAGTGGTTGTATATACCCCTGGCCATACACAAAAAGTAGCAGACCCGCTCAGTCGAGCACCCTGGCATTACCCCGGTAACCCGGATGAAGGTGATGCCACCTTTCATGGAAGCCAAGAGGCTGATGAATATGCACGTCGATATGACGCAGCCGACGATATGTTGGATTCTTTTCCCGTTTCATCGATTTTTCGTTCGTTGCCAGTCTCTCCTATACGGGGGAGAAGGCGGCGAGGCCGCACACCTGGTCCCCGTCGCATTACGCGATCTGAATCTCCTTCCCCCCTCTTCTTTCGCGAATGGGATTATTCCCATGACCCTGTATATAGCACGATAGTGCACAGACTGCGCAATGGCGAGGTTGTACATAATTATTCCCTTTCCCCTTTACGGTTGGTTTACCGCGATGATGCGGGATATAAATATTGTATACCCCGTGACTTGGTTGATGAAGTACTTTTGTGTTATCACAACCAAGGTCACCCTGGGCCCCCAAACTTCTTTCTTTGGTGGGTCGCAGGTATTGTACAACCCTGAAAGAAAACGATTTGCATTCGCGCTGCTTGCAAATTTCGCAACGGTGCCAAATTTGTCAAGCGGTGAAACCGCGCAGAGGTACCCCCCCTGGTACGCTTGATTTTTTCCCGTACCCCCTGACATTTTTACGTCCCTCTGCATGGATTTTCTGGAATTAGAACCTTGCAAAGGATCAGACGGCAAAATTTACGATTATGTTTTTGTTGTCGTCTGTAGGCTGAGTGGTTACATAGTAGCCATTCCATGCCAAAAGGCAGGGTTGACCGCGCAAATTTTAGCGCAGATATTTATGGAGAGTGTATATGCCTAATGGGCTTACCGAATGAGATTGTCAGTGATCAAGATCATTTGATCTCCTCTCGATTCTTCACAACCCTATGTGGTTTACTGGGAATCGAACAGCATTTTTCCATTATATATCGCCCGAAGGGCAATGGCCGCGCCGAGGCAGCAGTGAAAGCTGTTGTAAATATGCTCCGTCTTTCACTGGCTGATTCGCGCCAGGCCTGGGTCCAGGTTTTGCCATGGTCCCTCTTTTATATAAACACCCTACCGGGTTTAGTTACCCACTCCCCATAAAAATTGTTTTTGGGCGAGACCCCCCAGCAATTGGTGATATACCATCAGAGAGACCAGCTCGAAGTAGCGTAACCTGTGAGACATGGTTCTCTGAGGTAGAGTCTCTCAGAACTACTGTTCAGAAACGCATTACTGATATCCATTCTCAAAAGAGAAATAAATTTTTACAAGAATTCAAATCACCTGGCTATAGTGCTGGTGATCGCGTATGGGTTCGGAATAGCCGAATCCGTATGCAGCTTCCAAGCTAGACCCCCTCTGGCTCGGCCTGTGAAATCTCGAACGCGTTGGTAACAGTGGCCGCTATAGGGTGGCACTGCCCAACGGGATCGAGGATGTTCACATGGATGATTTCAAGCCATATCTTTCCCCGCCTAATGGCAAAGCACTACCGTGCCTTTATTTCAAGCCCCGTTCCAAGTTACCCGAAACGGATGATTTTGTGGTGGACAAAATTCTCGATCACAAAATTGATCGAGAGTCCACTACTGGAAGGTCAGGTGGAAAGGCTATGGGCCAGAGGAGACACCTGGGAGCCAGCCTCCAGTTTTATTGGTTATGTCCAACAGGACTGGAAGTTGTGGAATAAAAGAAATAACATAGACATTTCTGTGAATAATTTTGAAATCGGCCTATAGGCCTTTTCTCCCTCCCTGTGTTTTTCCCCAACCCAATTCATTTCTCTCTTTTTCTACAGCTCATCAAAGCTACTTTTTGCTTTCGGTCCCCGGACCAATGCAAGACCCAGGGCGCGGCCCGGTCCGCCCCCTATACAGTATGCCATCCCTCCCTACCCCCACACGCCTATGCGGCGGCACCCCAGCCCAAGGGCGCCCGCATATGCGGTATATCAACCCCTCCAGCCGCTTATGCGGCTCAGGCACAAATGCCACCCCCCCTCAAATGGTTCAGGCACAAATGCCATACCCCTCTCAGTCACATATGCCAGCCCCTCTCAGGCACAAATGCCGCCCCCTCTCAGGCACAAATGCCGCCCCCTCTCAGGCACAAATGCCGCCCCCATCTCAGGCGCAACCGCCACCTGTCGCTTATGCGGCCCTGTGCCAATGGGAGCTGCATATGCGGCACAGCCTCAACAGGCATATCAAGTTCCAATGGAACAGTCACAACCCCAGCAGTACACCAAGTTCCAATGGAACAACAACAGTATGCGAGGCAGGGACAGGCACCTCCAATGGAGCAGGCGCATTACGCCATGCCTGGCCCCTCACCTCCCATCCTGTATACCCACAGTATGTTACATCTCAGCAACCCCAATCCAACCCCAATCTCAACCCGTACAGGGTACCCCGCATCAAGTACACGCCGTACAGGCGATGCCCAACCTGCTGCTTATCCCGTCCGGGAACCCGCTGCTCAAACCGCAGCTAGCAGCAGTAGTATATCCGCTTACGCGATCCCTGTGGCACATGAGACGCCACAGGCAGCACCAACGGTGCCATACCCCGCCTTCACCGCAGAATTGGTGAATCTCGCAGAGAAGACTCTGCGAACGGCCTTGCGGGCCAGCAACCTAGAGAGAGTGGACGCATCTCTACAGGTGCTGTGGGATACCCACTGTCGTCAAATTCTGGGCCTGGCCAATAGGCCTATTGCACAATGGTGCGCATGTGGCCAGACTTTGATGACAGGAAAAGTGTATTCATGCCCGGGGAATATCCCCCTGAGGTCAGCATGCGTACACTGGGTATTCCAGTACCGCCTATCCGCGGATACGCCATCACGCAGGTGCATTCACCGAATACATGCGGGAGCATAGCCCCCCAGTGGAGGAAAGCGAGATGGGAGACATCCCAGCACCAACGGTGCAGCCATCGCGAATTTTTCGCGATGCCCAGTCCCCAACTCGTATGCGAGACCACCACCACCCGAATATCGGGAAACCCCAACGCAATATGCGTATCAGCCAACGACGCAACCGTCAACAGCACAACCCCATTTCCTTATCCAGCCCATCTGGAAGCTGGAAGTCAGTTACCCGTACAACGGGATATGTCGGTGGCTCAGGAGCCTATCTCCTGGGCTGAGGACGTGGAGCGAGCCGAGGCCGAAGGCCGAATGGCCGTGGAAGAGGATGTGCCAACGGCACCTGAACCTCTTCCAAGCCTCGCTTCACATCCCTCAACAAGCCATCCAGTACTACCAGTCTCTGGAACAGCTCCAGGGCCCACGGTCTGCAGAACGCAGATATGCGTCACAGCCATACAGGCCAGCAGACCTGGGAAACGGGGCAGGCCAGAATCTTCATCCCCAATGGGGAGACCGAAACCCCCGGCCCCTGCCCCAGCCCCAGCCAGACAGGCTACCCCGGCACAGCAACGGCGGGCGGGTGGCCAACAGGCCGCACCCCCTCCCGTGCCGTACCGTATGCTGCTGCGGCGAAACTGCGCCAATGGCGCAACCCCCTCAGACCGGTGCCAGCAAAGTCAGCAGCACCGACAGCCGCAACAGCGCCAACGGCGCCACAGCCTGTAGCAGCGCCAACGGCGCCCACAGCCTGTGACAGCGCCGATGGCGCCACCTCCCCAGGAAATGGCCATCTGTGCCATAGATACCCCAGGCTTACAGGCCACAGGTCCATGGACCCTGTTCTGACCCTTCCATCAGCCTATAGGCCCTGTATTCGGTATTCATCCCAGGCACATCTGCCATTATGTATTTTTACTGGCATATGACCCCCTCTCGTTAGGGCTATAGCCCATATGTCGAGGTATATGCCTCTGGGGATACCCATCGACAACATCGTGTCCGCGCAGCGCTGTGAAGCCTTCCCACAGCGGTATATGCCGCCAGTAAGAAGACACACAGCGTACAGCGCGCACACCGTAAATAGCCCCCAACTTGTTACTTTTCGGCTATAATCCACATAAGAGTGCCAGACAGCAAAACTTCTTCTAAGGTCTTTTGACCAGCCCCCCACTCCTCTCTCCTTTACCCCCCGGGGCAAAATCTCGCTGTCGCCGGCAGTTGGTTTTGTAAATAGGCCTTTCTCCCTGGTCAGATATGACTGGCCAGGTGCCCCCTCCTTCCACACCCTACCCTTCAATCTTTTCCATTATGGAATGAGACCTCCCCGCGTCTCATAGACACACCCCAAAATTGGGTGGATGGGACTTTCTGGAATGGAAACCTTCCAGCCCCCATTTCCCAATGGGCTCTTCCGCTTCCACCCCTTTGCCGCAATAAGTAGGCACCGCATAAGCGGTTAACCACTTTTGCGCGTTTTGCGTTATTCGCAATTTCCTTCCCACCCCTGGTGACAGGAGAAACCAAAAGCCGCAAACGGCCCTGTGACAGGTCCCCGTCCCCAGGACTGTGTCCGGCATTCCGATGGCCTGGTCCAGTAGGGAAATCGGCATAGCCCTGGAGGGATGTGTACCAGGCAGCCGTAAGGCCATGGTACTGTGTATTGTAGGTATAAGCCTACGGCCAGATATAGCTCTGAGCCCCATACACAGTACTATGCTAGGTGGTATTCCTACAGATGGCCAACGGCCTGAATTAGGAATACCAAAGCCTAATTCTGGTTCTCCTCTCACAGGTGGTATTCTTTCTTTCCATTTTGTCTTTGCAAGACTTGATTTCCAAGTTGCTTTTTCACATTTTGAAGTCCTGAAAGGACACTTGTCACTTTCCTGGTCCGTAGCCCATAGGGCTCCTCCCCTGTCTTGTGCTCTGCCTCTTAGTTGGGGAAAAGGGCTTTTTCAACTTTTATATTATTTTTATTTTTCTTTTCTGTTACTCCAACTTTTACTTTCCTCAGTAGGGCGCCTCCACAAGGTGAAAGCGAGGAAAGCAGGGTTGGACGTACACTCGGCCACGGTTCGCCACGTTTCGTACGCACCTTCAGGTTCTCCAGCTGATGCGGTGACTGCAGCTCCGGGTATCGTACTCCGTCGAGGAAAACCGACAAGGAATGAAGGGACACCGAGGGCGAAGCACAAAGACCGGAGATGGCAGCTAACTGCCTTTTCGGCATAAATCTTTTCTCACTATTTTCCCAAGCTCCTTTTTTTTGTCTTCACTTTTTGTGGGGAATTTTTAATTTTCCCTCTTGGAAATTTAACTGGAAGCACAAGTGGTTTACGACCTGTGTGGGCTCCAAGGTTGACTTTTTGACATTTATTTTGAACCCCGAGTCGATTAGGTCTCTTACAACCTGTTCAAGTCTTTTTGCAATGTATTTGATGGGGGCAACCAGTAAAATGTCGTCCAGGTAAATAAAAACATGGATTCCTTTTTTCATCCAACGTTTCTCGAATGTCTTCATGACTGACATAAAATTTTGTGGCATCACATTTAGGCCAAAACAGCCTGCCTGGAATTCCCAGGTTGTCCCCCACCTGATGCCTTAGAAAAAGGGTTTTAGGGTTGGGTTCACTGGAATGTGAAAATACGCGTCCTTCAGGTCGATTTTGGCCGCCCAGTGGCCTTTCTCCAAAACTGGGAAAATGTTTTGAATGTGATCCAATTTGAAAGCTTTCACGGGAAAATTTTGGTTTATTTCCCTGCAGTCGCTGATGAACCTCCATTTCGTTTGCCCCCCCTCTGGTTTTGATATCAGGAACCAGGGAATTAGATCTTGGGTTCCTGAATCCTGAACCCTCTTTATGGACCCAGATTTTTCGTAATACAAACAGGATTTTTCTGCCTGTCTCAGATCTAGGTTGGCTCTGGTTTTTGTATGCGTGGATAATTTTGGTTGTTTGACCCAGGGGGTTGAATTACATCTTTATAAGTTGGCAGGTTGCTGGGGGCATTTTTCAGCCACCATTTTAGACTTTTTTGCAGTCTCTGGTGCAGGGGGTGTCCCCCCACTTTTCCTCCATGGAATTATCTCTGCAATCAAATGATTTTGTGGGGGTTGGTTGGGGGTTGTGGGAAATTTCACAACCTTTGGTGCCCCTGGAGTTTGATGTAATGGATGGGGGGTGTGCATGCACTCACCCTCTCTCTCACAGGCTCTCTGCTCCATCTTGTCCTTCGTGTTGTCTGACGACATACCACAGGGGGTCCCCTGAGGGTCCCCCCCTTGATTTCCCCTTCCATGGGTAGAATTAAATGATTTGGGGGGTTGACCCCCTCGTCCTCCTTTGCCCTCTCTAGGGCATCCTCCTGGGGCTGCTGGAGATGATTGATATAAGGTTGGCACCTTAGTTTCTGGGGTGCCATTTCTGGACCACCCCTTTGGCCACCATGGCCCTGTGAGTTCTGGCCGCCCTGGCCCTGAAGATAATGGCCTCCATGGCCCTGCACTTCTTGGCCACCATGGCCGTGCAAATGATTCAAACTCTGGCCGCCTTGGCCCTGATTTCCCCTCCATGGGCTGAGTTTGACATTGGTCTCCAGCTCCACATGAAATCTGGGGGGGCTGCTGTGCCCCCCCTTCCTCCCCTTGAGAGGGGTTGTTGTGTTAGAAAGGTGGGGGGATGTGGCAGACCTTTTCTCCCTCTTCCTGAAGGGAATTGCTTCTGGAATTGGCCACCATGGCCTCCACCTTGGCCTTGATTCCATCTTCTCCACTTCTGTTCGAATTGTGGTCTGGCGGCTGGGCGCCATTGTGGAACATGTCTGTGGAATCCTGTGGTCTGCTTCTGCCCCTCTTGCTTGATTGGGCCCCAATGCCCAGGCGGTGCTGCTGGGCTGGGGGTTCCTTCTTCCTTCTGGTCTTTCTGGCCACTGTGGTCCACAGGCCGTGGCCGTCACTGGGTGGGGTTTTCTGCTGGGAAATTTCTGAAACTGGGATCTGGGGGGGAGGGGCGGCCACGGTTCGCCACATGTCGTCTGCACCTCCAGGTCGTCCGGCTGCCGCGGCGACAGCTGCTCCAGGTAGTTCACGTCGACCGCAAATTTCCAGTTTCTTCCCCCTTCATTGCTCATCGAAGTCAATTTTGAAATTGATATTTGAATTCTTAATTGATATTCCTCTGGTTCGTGTTCTTCTGGGTATTCTTTTGATGTTGACTTCTCCTTTTGGTTCTCCTTCGTTTGAAACTCAGTTCCTTTCTTCTGGGTTTTCGAAGGGCAATTTAGGAATCAGCCAACTCCGGCGAAAAAAGGCACTAAGCAGGACCCCTACCAGCACAGCGAACATCCACAACAAACCGCCGGCGAGCAAGGCATGGCCTCACAAGGGCAAAGTGCGGAGCCCGAGGTGTCGT
>CAAHFI010306679.1:0-10533 GCA_900893395.1 Euglena gracilis
CTGGTGGCTGCGCCAAGAATGGTACATGAGGACAGTTTTACCAACCCTGTGGTCTGTTATTTTTCAGAAGATCTGCAGAAGTCTGCTCGTTTCCTGGCCAATATGTCAGAGTTTCAGATTGTGGTGAAAATTTTCTGACATCTGTGGCAGAAACCTGCTTTCAGAATGAAAAGGAAACTCAATTTTCAGCAGCCCAGTTGTCAGAACCTGTGGCACCATTGCAAATCGTGACGGAATCTGTGACAGAAAACAACTTTCAGGCTGCAGAAACTTTATCGTCTTCAGTATTTTCAGAAACGACACAGGAATCAGAATCTGATTCAGATTCGCAGAGGGGGTCGATTACATGTGAAGGCCCATCGCGGTGGCAGGGCCTGAAAATTTACAACTGGTTCCACTGCACAGCAATGATGATGAACCAGACCCCCAAACTTGCGAAAGCGAATCAGAGGAAGAGAAAATGCTGAAACGCAAAAATTCAGGAAGGTTACGCGAAGAATGAAAAAGCTTCTGGCATATGGCCGGTAAATGTTTCAGGCTTTCAGCAAATTTCTGTGTCATCACGAGACATCAGCCCAGGGCCAGAACAAGAATTTTGTATTTAACAGCCCAGCAAACCATTGCTGTTAACGCAGTGTTCAGAATCGCAGTCAGCACAGCCAGCTGCGCCCAGCTGCAGGTTTTTCAGCCAGACCCGCCGTTTTCGGTTGAGATATCTGTCCCGACCCAGATGCCTGGACAGGCTTTTCACCCAGCCCAGCAATTTTCGGCTGTGAAATCTGTCCCAGCAGGCATGGGGCCAGCCTAGATGACTTTAAAGGTTTTTTCAGCCAGCCTGCAATTTTTGGCGGAGACATCTGTCCCAGAAAATCATGTGGCCAGTCCAGATGCGTTGGCAGATTTTTCAACAACGTTAACAATGTCTTCAAACACAGGCCAGCCCAGTTTGTTCGGCCACTTCAGCCAGATTTTCCACAGACCCAGCCACGATATTTACAGCATACACCAGTTTTTGCAGAAAACTGTGTCGAAAGTCCTCAAAATCAGCAAGATGTGGACATGGAATCGGTTTATGGCCAATCCGATGACGATTGGAACAACTGGGGTGAATAAATCAGTTCCAAAATTGAATGTTTACATGGCAGACTTTTGGTGCATGAGGAAAACTTATGAGAAAACAGCTGAAAATCTGGTCGGTGAGGCAGAAAACTGGCCAAAGCAGGCATTGGCCATGTCACAGGGCAGACATTGAATCTGGATAATGAGGCATTGGGCATGCACGATCAGCGAATGGCAGATCACATTGCCAAAGTGAGACGTGAAATTCACTTTGAAATGAGTGCAACCGTAAACGTCTTTCTTTTGCAGTTTCATCAAAATGGTGAATGGTTCAAAATCTGGCCCAATGCCAAAGGCATTTGTTGAGTGTGAAATGGAACGGCAGTTTGCTAAAAAGTGAAGATAATTGAGGGTGGAGTAAACACGTTTTTGAGACCCAGATTGGGGGGTTGAGAAAAAAATGAGAGGTATTTTTCAGAAGCTGTTGTTTTTGAGAAACCTTTAGGTGAGATGCATGTGGCGGTGAAACAGTGGGAGAGAAGGAAAAAATGCAAGAAATTGCTGTTAATCAGGTCAAATCTGCAGTCGGTGAGCTAAGCTCTGGTCTGGAGTGACGCTTTGGGATCATTTCTTAGCAATGTAAGGGTTTGGGGAGGCTGAGTGTGCCAATTTTCAGGCACAGGTTGAAAATTGAAGTAATTCTCACAGTCCCTAGAGCGAGAAAGCAAAGCTCTGAATGATCATTTGGGGAGTTTTGAGAATTTTCTGGGCCGGAAAGGTTTTCCCACTGAGACAGTCTGTGGCCTGATAAACAAGGGTGAGGAAACTATCCGGTTGGAGGTGCAAAGAGAGTTTGGGCTGCAACAAGGAATAATTTGGAGGTGATTATCAGTGAAATGTTGCAGGAAAGGGTGAGGCTGAGTGAAAGGGAGGGCAGTCTGAAAAAGTTCGGCTGAAATGGAAAATTCGATGAAACAGCAGGTTGGATTTTTACTACAACAGCAGTCCAGTGAACTTTTAAAGATCAACAGGAGCGGAAAAAACTACAGCAAAAGCTAGATTCAATTCAGGTTGAGTTTTTAGTGATGAAGAATCAGCAAACCGAATCTGCCAAATCTGCGACAGTGGATCTGACAAAGTAAATGAGAGAGAACAGCTGGAGAATCAGAATTAGGGAGTTTGATCTCTTTGGTTACAACGATTTACCTGTGATTGGTTGAAATTGAAGGATATGAATAGGCTGAACCACGGAAACAGGCGGCACATTTCAGGCAGGTTTGTGCACGACCTGTGGGGAACTGCCTGCAGGTTCAGGGCTGATTTCATCAAATGCATTGGCAACGCGTCAATTGATGAAAACCCTAGTAGCTCCAAATTTTTTGGACGGCCAACAGACTGGTTGTCTTTTGTGCAGGAATGAGAGCAATATTTCATGACGTTGGTTACTTTGCAAAATGGAAATATGTTGATCCACTCAACTTCTGCATCTGAAATGATTCTGGACGACGCAAACCAAAAGGAGTTGCAATTCTGAATGGACGGAAAAACATCTTTCGAGGAGAAATTTGACAGACTTGAAGGCAAATATGCTGATCCCAGCACACCTGTGCCAGAAAGAAATGGTATGATGTCAACCTCGTAAATCAAGGGAAAATCACTGTGCGGTGTTGGCAAGACTTTGTAATAAACTTCAAAACAGCCCGGAGACAGGTGAAAAGTGTCACTGACGATGAGGCAGAAAGACTTGTCAAAGGTAAACTGCCAAATTTCACTTTAAATTGGGTCGCCGATGAGGAGGACAGGAAATCAACGCGTGGAACGAAATTCAAAATGTACCCTTGAGTGCCAGCAACTGAGGAAAACATTGTTTGTGCCGTGGAACGTGTAACTGGGGAAAAGCCCTGCAAGGTTTCGAAAGTTTTACTGCTAGATTTCGAAAACTTTTTGCCCAATCCTACGATTTGCGACAAACTGAAACAGGTCAGTTGGAAACAGGTGTGTAGAAAGTGGGGGTGGGGGGGGGCGGCCGCCCCCCCCCGGGATTTCGGAAAGAAAAAAATTGGCATGAGTATGATATTTTTCTTTGCAATGCCATGATCAATGGTTCAAAGGGTTACAATCTCGGCTGCCTTCGGCAGACACCTTTCCAGTTAAAATCACATTTCTGGAAAACGAAATTGCAAAACACATTACTGTCTTGGCCGCCTTTGGCGGCCGAAATAAAGCCCTTGCTCATGCCCATGCTCATTGCACCCCCCCCGAAACCCATGGCACTTCTTGGTGTTGATTTTGGCCACAACCCGACCTTTTTCCCCTCCTTTGATACTAATTATTTTTTTAGGCCCAAAACCACTTTCACCTTGGCTGTTTGGATACAACCGATTCCCATCAGTCTTCCCCCTCCATTTTCTTGACAAGCCGAGTTTGGGGAAACTCTGCGGGTCAATTTCAATGAAAAAATAATAATAATTTCCGCAAAGTGAAAAAATCGCTTCTTCACAACCCCCCACCCCAGGATGCAAAGTCGACAGTTGGGTTGAGTTGGAGGTTTCCAAAGGGGTTTACCCAATACTTCGCTTTCTGCTTTTATTTTTGGTTTTATTTGATGTATTTTTTGTTTTGCATTGGAGTAGGTGGGTAGTCCACTTCGGGACCACGGACTCCCCCTCCCCCCCCCTGCACCCTGTTAAGTTCACTTCGGAAGTGCACAGGGGCTCGCTCCCCCCCCCATGTAGCTGGATGTACTTGTTCACTTCGTGGAAAAACCGAAAAACGGAACGACGGGCGAACACCGGAAAGGGTATTTTTCTCAAAAAAATTCCCGGTCTTCGGCGCCCGACCCCCTCCCCCCCCTCCGGGAAGTCAACATGTCCAGTTCAGTTCGGAAGTGAACAAGGGGGGACCCTCACCCTGTACCTGGGCTCCATTGGACTTCAAAGAGACGTTAGCGTCCCAGCCCCTTCAGTGCCGGGAGGAAAGAAAATTTTTTTCATTTTGGTTGTGCCAAGAAAAGCATTTTGGCTCGACCCCCGGGAAAGACATCTTCCAACACCTATGGTGGGAAACCAATCACAGGCAGAGATAAAAGGATCAAAATTGAGGAGGAATGTCTAAAAATTGGAGGTGAAGAAATTCTCTGCATTGTTGAGCGAAAATTGTCATCCAGGGATAATCAAGGCACCTACAAAGTTCCAGAGAGCCAAATGGTTTTGAAAAGCCGAGGGCCAGGTCTGCAAAGGCAGATCGGGGTCCAGGACACCCTCCCCAGCACGGCCAGCAAAGGGGGTAAAAATCTGATGAAACCTGTCGAAAAAATCATATTATTCACAGGTGGCAGCTCCAGTGACCAAAGCAAATGTGAACCCCTCGTGAAAAGTTCAGTGCCGGCGAATCGATCACAGTCACTGCAACCACCACCCAGCAGTGTCAATTTGGCAATGGGTGGAAGATGGAGAAACGATTCTGGATGGAATTTCAATGCCAATGCCAATTTTCAGGGAAATCAGTCATGGCCTTCAAATCGACAAACCTTTTATTCATAGTCTGGTGTTGGCAAAGGCAAAGGCAAAGGAAAGGGCAAAGTAAACAATTCTTGGGTGAAAGGAAACAATAGAAATGACTGGCCTGGGGGAAAATGTCAGGACGGTGGAAAAGGCAAAGGCAAAGGAAGTGGGAAAGCAAACCGATAGCAGGACAGCCGTGGAGGACCGTTTGGGGTGGTAGCCGCACGAGCTCGCATACCAAGCCCCACACAGAGACATACGCAAATCCAAGGTGGCAAGGAAAACCTTGTGTGACTGAAAACGAAAGCACGATGAAAAATCTGCCATCCCAGGAGATTTCTGTGCAAGGTATGTCGGGTGTGTTTGCGGGTGACGTGCAAATCTGCGAAAAATCAGATCTTGTAAGAGATCGTTCACACCCTTCCGTAAAGAAAAGAGCTTTAAACCTTTTTTGAGGTAAGGGCTCGGTTGGGGATTTCCTGAGAGAGCAGGGGTTTAAGGTTGTGTCAGTTGACATAAACTCCAGATTTAACCCAACCCACTGTGCAAATATTTTGGAATGGAGACATTGGGGGTACAGCCCTGGATATTTCAGATCATCCCTGTAAAGGTGCCCTGTACAGAATATAGCTTGGTCAAACGTTGGGAGTCAGAAATTTGGAGGGGCAGATCGGCTGGTCAAAAAATGTTGGAAATTGTCGAATATTTCAAACCAAAGTTGTGGTGGATTAAAAATCCCCGTCATGCACTTTTGCGGAAAAGCCTCTGTGTTCAAAACCTCAATTTTGTCGATGTTAACTATTGTCAGTTTTTCAGATTGGGCATAGCAAAAAACCCACCCGGATCTGGGTGAGTGAAAATATGAGCCACCTGAAAAACGAACCTTGCGATGGCCAGACCTGCGCGAATTTGATTCCTGGGGGAGGAATCACCGTGACAAGTTGGGAGGGTATGGAATGACAGTTGGTACCGAGAAAAATGGAGTATGCCCAAACAACTGGTGCAGCATTTTTTTAACCGTGTTGGAACGAAAAAAGCGGATCTCTTAGGGAGGATTGTGCTGTTAGGAAAGTTTGTATGGATCAAATTGAGAAGGGATATCGGGTTAAGGCGGAACTGGATTGCTTTGCAACCATCCAAAATACCAGGTGTGAAAAGTTTTACGGGGAGAAAGATAACGCCATGAAAAAGGAATGGGGGGCGGAGGAAACGTTGTGTATCAACACCCGGGACTTTTTTGGCCTGAGGTGGCTGAAAAACTACAAAATTTCAATTGTCTGGCAAATTGTATTTGCCCAGACTGGAATAGGAGGTACGTGAAAAATCTGGTGGCTATGGCTTCCAAAAGCTTTATTTTTCCAAGTGTACAAAGTTATTTCAGGCTGACGGGAGGATTTTGAGGAAACCCATTGGAGCGTGTGGGCCTTGTTTGATCGATAGAAGGCAACCCTCCAGGGGGGGGGGGGCAGCCCCAGGGAAGAAGAAATTGGTTCGGCTGAAAATGAGAATGTTGAAGGGGAGTTGTGAAAACTCGGTGAGGAGCAAAGACATTTGGGGAGGACAGACAAGTTCTGTTGAGAACGCAGGTTAGGTTGACTTATGGGGAGTACAAAACAGCCCAAATTTTGGTTGACACGGGTGCTAGGGCCCACCTCATTCGACAAGGGTTGATAGTGGACCACCTGATGTATCCTGCTAATAAACTGCTGAGGTTTGAAACGGCCAATGGGCAAACTTTGGCGGGGGGAGCAGATGTGCTAAGGTGAAAATGATCCTTCGAACAAAATTGTAATGAGGAAATGGAACCTAGGTGTGTGGAACACGAAGTTGAACTTTATGAGGCACATATCGAATCTGACGCAATTCTTTCTTAACCTTGGTTGGCGGAGGCAAACCTGGATATTTTTCCACAACTCAAGGCACTGGAAAAATACAGCATAGATCTGATTTTTCTGCGGGGTGTTGAAAGACGGAGGCGTCCGCAAAAATTCAGGGATGACACAACATTTTGAGTGAACAATGTGACTGTGACGGACGTGTCTTCGTTTGGGTTGCAAAAACTTGGTCTTTGTTTAACTTTGGATGCAGTGGACCAGGAATTGCAATTTTTGAGTGACGAGGACCGCAGGGAGGTTGCCACAAATTTGGAGGGAAGTGATCCCCCAGCGCAAGTTATCAACCGAATGATAACTGCAAGGGACGGGAGTACGAAAACGAGGATGAAAGTGGTTAAGTTTAGGGAACAAGTTTTGCACGACTACAGGGGCACGGTATTTCGGTCAAGGTCATTTCCAGACCCCCCCCGAAAGAGGGCAATATGGTTATGCACACATACCTTTGAAGGAGGGACAAAGCCAACCAGACAGAAGCCTTTTTTTCATGCACAGTGAGAAGAAAGAGGCACTTGAAAAAATCGCACAAGAATGGCTTGACAAAAAATACATTAATCCAGCCACAGCCAAAATTCTGAATGGCTGTCCCAGACTTTTCCAGTAACAAAAACTGCAACAATTTTCCTTGTAGGGGGGGTCGCTGAGCTCTTATCTCTTTAGAGTAAGAGCGAAGCTTACCACTCTTCAGTTTTTCTCAACTCCCCAGCGTCTTCGACATATTTTGACTTTTTGGATTTTTTGACCCCCAAATGACCCATTTTTGGCAGAGTCCCCCCCCCCCTGGCGAAACCCCAAAACGGCCGTATCTCGTCCAAAGAGGATTTGGCCCAAACCGCGCATACCGGTGGATAGGGTGTCCCAAAGTTGTGGAATGAGGTATTCTGTACTTTTTCTCAACTCCCCGGCGTTTTCGAGATATTTTGAATTTTTCGATTTTTTGACCCAAAAATGACCCCCTGTTGCCGGTCAAACAAACTTTCTTTTAAAAAAAACTGTTGACAACTTTTTTGTTCCGGCCATATCTCTGGCCCGGCGCGGAGTTGCGGGCAAAATGAGGGCTCTGGACGAACTAGGGACCCTCTCCTAACCTATAGGCTATTAACTTTTGGGTCCAGAAATCAGGTCACATCGATAATCCGCGGGGGCCCGAGCCTACTCAGGGGGGGGGGGGCGGGGCGGGGGGGCGGGGGGTCAGGGAGGTTTCGGGGGGGGGGGGTAAGCTTCGCTCTTCTCTAAAGAGATAAGAGCTCAGCGACCAGGGTGTGACATAGAGCTGAGCTCTTTGGGGTACCACTCCGGTCCGGCCCGTGAGAAACGATCATTTTGTGCCCAAAAACATGTTTTCTGGGTCCGGGAGACCATAGAACATCGTTTTGGGGCCAAAAAAAAATTCGCTTTTTTCGACTTTTTTTTTGACCCGGTTATTACACTCATTTTCAGCACAAAAACACTTTTTCCGGGACCAGGAAGCCAAAAAACATGGTTTTGGGCGAAAATTTTTTTCTATTTTTTCGACTTTTTTGACCCGGGTTTGACTCAAAGTCAATGGGTGGTGGAACCAAAACGGGGCGCTGGCGGGTCGAAAACGCTCATTTTTGGCTCGAAAACGCTTTTTTCGGAGGCGGAGGTCAAAATCATGGTTTTCGGCAAAAAAAATTTCGATTTTTTTCGACTTTTTGACCCAAAAATGGTTAAGTCCACCGGCCATGGGGGCCGGGCCACAGCCACGGGGGCATGGGGGGGGTCCGGGTCGGGAAAAAAATTTCCGCTCAAAAAGACTTTTTTGATGTTCTGAAGTGAAAAAATGTGTTTTTTGAGCGAAAATGTTTTTTCAAAATTTTGGCCCCCGACCTGCCACCCGACCCCCCTCGCCCAGACGCCCTGACGGCGCCGGTGTGGTCCCCGATTACACATTACTGGCCCAAAATCGCACAACCAGGCCCCGGGAACCCCAAAACGGTCAACCCCCCCCCTAAACCTAATGATTGACCCCTGGTTTGGGTCCCAACTCCTTGTCTAGCCGAGATACGGCCACTTTACGGTTTCGGCCCCCGAAATGGCCAGAACTGGCAAAACTGGCCCAAAAACCCGCAAAACGGCCATATCTCGGGCTAGGCGAAAAGTTGGCCCAAACCGCGCGTGCCGATCGATAGGGCGTTCCAAGGTCGTCAAACGAGGTCGCCATCACTTTTCCTCAACTCCGCAGCGTTTTCGAGATATTTTGAATTTTTCAGTTTTTGGACCCAGCCTGGCCACCCTCAAACCCCGCAGGGGTCCCCGAATACCCAAAAATGGCCCAAAGTGGCACAACCAGACCCCGGGAACACCAAAAAACGGTCAAACCCCCCCCCCTAAACCTAATGATTGACCCCCTGGTTTGGGTTCCAACTCCTCGTCTTGCCCGAGATATGGGCAAATCACGGTTTCGGGCCCCGAACGGGCCCGAAATGGCCAGAACTGGCCAAACTGGCCCAAAGCCCCAAAACCGCCGTATCTCGGGCTAGGCGAGGAGACGGCCCAAACCGCGGATACCGATCGATCGGGCGTTCCAACGTCGTCAAATAAGGTCGCCATTACGTTTTTCCTCAACTCCGCAGCGTTTTCGAGATATTTTGAATTTTTCGATTTTTGGACCCCCCCAAAAACCTGCAATTTCCCTGAAAAAAAAACGGTACACAACTTTTTTGCTCGGGCCCGATCTGCGAACTGGCGGGGAGTTGGGGCTATTGCGGGGTGCTTGAGCAACCTGGGACCGTCTCCTAACCTGTAGGATATTCATTTTGGGGTCCCGGAAATTTGGTCATATCCATAATCCACGGGACTCCCTGCCTACCCAGGGGGGGGGGGCGGGGTGGCGGGGGGGTCAGGGGGGTCCCAAACCGGGGAACCTCATTCCACAACGTTGGGTCGCCCTATCCACCGGTATGCGCGTTTTGGACCAACTTTTGGACCAGAAAATGATCGATGACCGTTTCACATCTGTAAGGGATATTTCCACAGGGTACAATTTACGACATATTGATGGGAACAATGGTCGGGGAGGGAGAGGATCTAGTGGGGGCACACAAAAAAGATTTTAGGAGGGTGTTGCAGGGGCTCAAAACAGAACTTTTGGTGGCTGATGAATTCAAAGCCAAACTTTTTGTTGAGGAGGTCGAATTTTGTGGACAAATTTTAGAAAACGGGACTAGGAGGCCAGAACTGGGTAAGTTACGAGCGATTGAAAAGTGGGAGGTTCCAAAAAGAATTACAACTTTGAGAGCCTTTTTTCATTCACAGATTATTACAATGCATACATTCACATACATGCCGAAGTAGCAGCCCGGTTGCAAGGCAAGTTGAACGTCGCAAGGGAGGTTGGCCTGTGAAATTGATGGGGAGGATCCAAAAGCTTTTGAGGGCTGAAACAGAAGGTTGTTTTTGGGCAAAAGGTTTGCAACGGGTAGACCCAGATAAACGCTTTGTGCTCAGGGTGGGGCAAACGTTAGAGCAAACGAAGGAGGGGAAAGGAAGACCTACAGCCCAGGATTTGTTTGAGAAAAAAACGTTCCAGTGGCCTTTATGTCTCGAAAATGACCGAGTGGAAAAGTAAATGGACCCCCAGGCAGTTGGAGACCTACGCCATAATTTTTGGCACTACAAAAATGGGAGAGGTGTGTCTCGATTACAAACCGTTTTGGTTTTAAACCGACCACCAAAGTTTGGAGTCGTGAACAAGGGAAAGTCCTAGACACCCCCAGTGGTCCGGTTGGGAGGAGGGAGAGGTGGCACCAAATTTTCTCCAAGTATGATTTGACGGTGGGATACAGCCCAGGTAAAGAAAATACCATAGCCGATATCCTTACTCGGTGGGCATACCCAGGTTCACAGGCCCTAAGGGACATTAGTAAGTATGGGTCGGCCGAAAGACAAGGATGAAATGAAAAATTTTATCCCGAAGGAAAAAGAGAGGAAAAACAGTGTTGAGATAAGAAACAAAAACAAGCCCAATTTACGTAATTCCTGGATACCGGGTGGTGAAAGCTCGTAGTGGCAAAAACATAACACCTGAGGAGGAAAAAGGAGAGTGCAGAAGGAGG